>CAOKZL010003106.1:0-128102 GCA_948472985.1 Iguana delicatissima
TGACCATGCCTTACCTTAGGAATTAGATGCAGTTGAAATACACAGATTTGAGATCCTGTGTCTCTAATTCCCCAATCTATCTTGTCCAGTTTGTCCAACTATTCCCCATATTCCCCAATCCAATCTGTATTCAGAATTATTATCATACAGAGTTTGGGTTCCTGAGGGAATACACTGCCTGCCTTCTTGCTGCTAGGCCTCATCTCCATAGCAACCAGCCTGAGCTCTCTAGCTGAGAATTCTAAAGGCGCCTCCCTGAACTGCCAACCCCAGGATTCCACAGAATCTTCACAGCCAGCCAATCATATGAGGTCTTCGCCTGCCTGACACAGACAAACTCACTCACAAACTTTTACATAGTAGATTATACTGCTTCAGCGAACTCTAAGGAAAAAAATCAGATGAGAAAACCTACCCTCCAAAATATGATACCATCCCAGCAAACCAAACCCCATTTGGAAGAACTCTGGAGAAAATCCAAGAAATCACTACAGTCTCCCAAAAGAATGGAATGAGTGGATGCAGAGGTGACAACACGCAGCATAACCCAAGGAACAACAGCTTGAGCACTCACTTTAAAGACCAATACGGAAAAAGCCTTTCAGCTTATAATAACATCACGTTCTATTCATTATCAAAGTTTAAAAACATATTGATGAGAGTATAGATACATTACTGTCAAATTTTAAGGGGGCACCCATTCCTTATCCAAACTGCCTTGTCATCTCCATTTTATTCATCATTTTTTGCCATCACAAATAAACATAGTACTCACTAGACTCACATGTTCTGATGAGCAGATATTACCTGCCTTATCTAACTAACTGATTTTTGCCCAACTATTCCCAATTGATATTAAGCATGTAACCAAACTATATAGTTAAGCCATTGAGAAATAATAATAAAGGGGAAGCGTCCCAGAGACTTCCCTGAGTAACCACTAATGAAGAGAGTGAGTTGGATGTTGTTTCCTACCACAGATTACTCTTCTGACATGCTACAGACAGAGATGATACAGCCTGGGGTGTGGAGAGATATGCTATGTCCTCTTTCCTCTCCTAGGAATGGCAAAATTGGCATCCTATGAGACTCCTATTTGCCCCAGTGTAAGCTGCACATTAGCCGATTTACAGAAAGTAGCTCTTATGCAGAAATTAGTATACTTGCAAGTTAAAATAACTACTTCCTTGGAGAAATGATATGCTTCTTAACATAAAGTGTACTACAATTAACACTAAGCATTCTGCTTGATATGGTTGTTGAATTTCTTCCTCTCAGCTTATGACTTGGAATAGAGAAGTAGTTGGCAGCCAAATGAAATAAAATAAAATAAAATATTGAACAAAGTCCAGAAGTGGTATTTCAACCTCTGTTCTAGAAACACTGCAGAGTACATTATTACTTAAAGATTTACATTAACCATTACTATTAAAAGTACATACTTGGCATACGATATATCCATTAGAATAAAAGACAAAAATAAAATTATTATTGTTCTGTTTCAGAGTTAATGTAACTATGTGATAACTATAAAGTTTTTACTAATGCAATATATGGTTAATATAATACATGGATAAGATAAAGCCTTTACTTCTTGGTGACTTGTGCTTATACCTAGAAGTGAAAATACATTTTATTTAAAACTTATTTGTGTATGCTATTCATGATTCCAAATACAGACAAGTAAACCATGTTGGCCCCCATCAATGCAGACGGTAAAAAGATAATCCTATTTGCATATCACTGTGCAATAATTATGCACATAATTATCCATGATAACTGCTTTGTGATATAATCTACATCAGCAGCAACGTATTTAAAACAATTAAGAGAGAAAAAGGGAAAGTGTATTATAGGTTATTATGGGAAAGAAATGATCACTTTCTTTAGTTCATCTTCAACAGTGCAAAACATTTGTCAAGAAACATGATAACACTTCACCAACCATTCTCTACTTTGACAGAGTTTCAGATTGACTTTTCCCTGCTTCTTTACATGTTGTATGTTAATGATGCTTTGATTTTATTTTGGCATTATTTTAATTTTACCTTTGTGTAAACCTTGAATCTATTGAAGGGCAGGTTATAAATTCCTTGAAACAAGTGAACTAAATCAGTGAGAAATTCCTCTGAATTGGAACATATTGTTTTTGAGTGAAAACAATGACAAGAAAAACATTCCCAGAATGAAAAGGTTTATGGACTATTCTAGTAATTGGATTATTTGTCAACACCATGCTCGGCTGCACTTAGAATGTCTTCACATGACAAGGACTCCCAATCCAAATTTCCAGATAACTAATGAGAATTTGGCTATATATAGAAATGTTATGGATATGTGTCAGGGGGATTATTAAAGAGTAAACTAGAAGTAGGGAAGGTGCTGTTTGCAAGTCAAATGAAACCAGTCATAGGGACATGGTTTAAGGGGAAAGCAGATTCATTGTCAGAGACAGAAAGCCACATAGTTCTCCCCTCTGGTATTTTCCCTAAGTCTCTAGTTGCTGGTTACTCTTCGTTGAAGCTGGTGATGTTGCTGTTTAATGCCAGGTCAGTTCACAGCAAGATTCTTCTTGTCTATAACTCATAAATGAAGAAACCAAGCTGCCATGTTATCTATAACTGGCTTACTGGGTATTGTGAGATGTGGATCTGACCAAACTGTGTCCACAATGGTACTTGGTGCAGCATCAACAGAGGATGAAGGGGGTCAGAAATGTATGTGGCCATGGTTTGTAAATCTTCCATATTCCCTATCAGGAATCTTCTCTACACTGTCATGGGGTTGGACTGTCTGGATCCACTGCTGGACCACACAGACTGATTAGGAATGCTGCTGGTGGTCTGTACACACTGTTCTTCACCAGTCTTCCTGATACAGTTGACTGAGTTGGTCTCAGGCTTGATGGTGATAAATCCTAAGACTTGAAGAGACTTCTCTTGAAGTCTCTTGGGAGATGTCAACATTCATAGAGAAGCTACTTCTGATGTGCCCCCTCAGGATCTCATGGAAACTATTAGGTTGTCTCAATTTTGTGTGCACGTGGAATAACTTTGTTGCCATGGTCAGACCATGTGGATTTCTGGGACCTAGTACTCTGTAATTTCTGTCAACAAGCCAACCTACTCTTCAAGAAAGGAGTGAAAAAATGATGTCAAACAATGTACTCTCCCTGGATCAACAATGAGGCTGCACTTCTGAAAATAACTCTCATCAGATCAACAGGCAGCCAACAGTTATGCTGCTGCTACTTATAGCTCACACTGTAAATGGACAGTGTTTTGACATACTATTCTTTACTAAATGTACCCACTGGGAAGGACAAGGTAACTTTTGGCATTGTTAAGTTAATGAAAAATTCTGAAAGGTTTCACATGATGAACATCTTAGCCATAGAAAATGTCACAGTTGTTAGTTATTATTTAGCAACCATGCTGATGAAGCAGAGCCACAGACTGTTACTGAATAGCTACACCTTTTCAGCTAATAGGATTTCAGGCTCTTCCCTCCATTTTTCTATCCATGTTAGATGGGCTAGTAACAATCTCTGCTAGATGGGGTAGTTTATTGAGCTTGTGTAATGTACCTTTGTCAGTTTACTTAGTGTATCTTAGACTAGCCAAATTCGGTTAAAAGATGTATTTAGGCTGATGATGCTAAGCCAATCCCCCTTTACACCCATCTACCCCCTCACCCCCCACACACTTCGGTTTTACATTACTCCTCAAACTTTTTGCTTTTGGCAATTCTTGAATACACTTATGTTTGTTTTGAATGTATATGAGATTATGTGGTAAATATATTTTTTCTTAACTGTAACACTGCAATTTATTTAATGTTTACAAGCCGATCTTACTCAGTTGGTAATATGGGCAGCTCTTTGGAATATCCTTAGGACTTATTTATTTGTTTAAAAACTGACATCCATTTTTTAATCTCTCAACTCTCTAAATCACTGTTTTAAAAATGAACTGCTTTGTGGTACAGAATTCCCTCCCTTAATCTGCTGTTTGAAATGTTAGGACAAACTTGCAGGTAATGAGGGGAAGGAGGTTAATCCCTCTCCCATTAATCCCTATCCTGTTAATTCTGATCTGTATAGGATGCCCTGGATGATTTTCTAATTTTAAAAAAGAAAGCGATACGAAATCTGGTCACAGACTTGGAGTAACTCAACTAGTTTAACCCTGACAAAATGTAAACCTAGTGTTTGTGCCAGCTAAGAAAATTAGCTAAACTAACAATGGGGTATGTAATCCGCCAAGAAACAAGCTTACAGAAACAGTCTGTATTTCCATTTCTGAATGGAAACAACTTACTAGGATAGTTAAAGCTTGTCTTCTCCCACACGAACCTCCTTGAATGTTAAGATCAACTAGAGCGGCCTTACTGAATATTCTGATGGCATCTGCACAGCATTGAGGTACAATGGGCAAAAGCACTAGTCTTTCAGATTGGAAAGCTTCCTCACTCATTCATTTTTTTAGAGTCAAAACCTTATTTTTCAAAAAGCTTTTGACATGTAAAGAGCATTATCCTGATACCTTTGATCATCATTGCCACTATTGTTGTTGTCTCTCACATTGGATACGCTTGGGCCATTTCCACACTAGCCTGTTATAGTGCTATTATTCCACTTTCAACATCCTACGGAATCCTGCGGTTTGCAGCTTAGAGAGGGGCCTCAAATAATAGCACTATAACAGGCTAGTGCGGAAATGGCTTTAGTGGAACAATGGGATGAACTATACTATACATAAACAAATTGAATAGTAACTAAAGGACAGAAACAGGGGGTTCAACATGATGTTGAGGAAAAGAAATGAAACATTATTGCTATCATTTTGAATATGTAAAAACTAGAAGACATGCAGACTAATTGGAACAGATTCCTATGGACATGTGAGGCACACGTAAATAAAAACTGGCCTTTATATTTTCAAAAGGAGAAGCTGCCATTACTTTTTGTCAGTGCAAGCACAACACAATTAATTCTAGGTAACATTCTATTTTCAATAATTATGAAGTACAGACCTGAACTTTTCATCAGGTCCTGTAACGTCTGGTTGTTTTCACCCCTGATCCTTGCTTAACTCCTACTCTAACAATTTTGATTAACTCAAAAGTGTACTCACTTCAGCATATTGTCTATAAATATTTTTCTCCATGAGGTTACATACCAGAGGATTTGACTGAAATTTTGCATTTCCTTAAGTGACATAAGACTTTGTGCTGCAAATTTTAATATACTGAATTGTGGGATCTTTATTATGTTAATTTCTACGAAACAATCCCACAGAAACCATTATGCTCTTCATAAATACTTCAGTCATAACGTCATAATGACAGATGAACAAGTTCTAAAGAACATTGAAATGTTAGGAAAGCAAGTTAATCCAAAATAAGATACCTGATGATAAATTAGAATATAAGATAGCGTTTTCCAAACTTTTCATGTTGGGGCCACACTTTTCAGACATTTCGCGACACAGTAATTCAGTAAGTAATTCAGTAAGTGGAGGAAGTTCCTCCACCTGAGCCTGGCCTGCCACTACCACTGCCCTTACCAGGGTCTTCCTCAGCCTGGAGTGTGAACAGCAGGAGAGGCAGCCCATCCACCCGTTATGTTTGTGTGACACATGTACACTGCAGCCCACACACTAATGTGTTGCAACACACAGTTTGGAAAGCTCTGATCTAAGATGACAAAAACAAAATTTAGAATGCTGGGTTTATATAAAATAAAACTTACCCTTAGCACCAACCTAGATGAAAGATCAACCATTTTGGTCCTGAATTATGTGGTCCCTTCTAGTTTCTAAACAATATGTTTATATTCTATGAAAATATAAACATTTAATTTAAAACACTGGCTTTAGAAAATATATATACAATTCCTTATATATGGTTCTCTTACAAATGGGTTTAACATGATTACTTGATATCTGTCAACAAAATAATTTCAGCTTCCACATACATACATCTATTCCAGGCAGCCCTGATACACTCAGCTACTCTGCCCACATTTTAAAACAAGCTTGTGATGCAATTGTTGTGATGCAGCAACAGCTTTTGTCTTGCATTCTTTTATAAAATAATGTTTCATATACCTTCCAAGCGAGTATTCAAAATTCAGCTGAAATATATGGAACAGGAATAGATAAGTGCCACTACAATTTCTAGTGCCTAATTAAAAAAAGTAAACACGGCATCTTGTGAAATGCTTCTGTCGCATTATCCCTTAACACAAAGGTCTACCCACAAAACAATTTTCTAGTAATGACCTCTTGAGAAGTCCTGAAGTTCCCCTTCCCACCAGTGTTTACATACTGATGTGATATATTTGCAGATTTATGGCTTTTTCTCTCCATTTGTCATTTCTTAATCAAACTATATATATTTAACTTCAAAAACCTTGACCATAAATCTGTCTAAACACTGGAATATTTTTGTTGTTCTTCTTTGAACTTTTGAGTTTGTAGATGCTTCAAAGGTCTGTCTGCTGAAGGAGGTGTTTGAAGCTCAGATAACAGTAGATGACCCTCCTTTGCTGGTGAAAGAAATGTGAAGGAGATTCTAAGAGAAGTTGGAAAGGATATAGAAAGAGGATCACGTAACACATTTTTTGGTTCTTTATTTCTACTTTTCTTCAGGCTCCTCATTCCTCAGAAGAAAAGCATGGCTTTGAGGGGGAGTAAAGGGAAAACAAAAGCCCTCTGCCACAAAATATATCCCATCTTTTCCCAGAGAAAGATAAAAGAAACTATCAGTATTCCACAAAGTGACAGCAATTACTCAGTTTGTATGCTGAAGTAAAATTCTAAAAAGCAGTTTTGAGGATTATTTATATATACAACAGGGGTGGCCAACTGTGACTCTCCAGATGTTCTTGGGCTACAACTCCCAGCAGTCCAAGCTAACATATCCAATAGAAAGGGATGACAGAAGTTGCACCAGGAGGGAAACAATCACCCACCCTTGGTACTGAAGTACTTTAAAGGGACACTGACAAGAAGTCTGGAATGAGCACATTTAGTTATAACTGTTCCTTTTTAGAGCACAGCTTCAATAGTATTTGGTAACAGAATAATTTGTCCCTGCGTGAGTTCATGCACATGTATGCTTAAATTATGTTTGTGCGGCTTGTGTTACAGAGAAGTTTGAGACTTAAAGGATCACTCTTGGGGATATGAGAAGAAACATAGCCATGTTCTAAGGGTGATCAGAACCATGAAACATAGCTCTTTCTAACCAGAATCAAAGGCCCTTTCAGCACCCTACCTGATCCTGGAGGCTTCCCGCAGGAAGCATCTTACCACTCCAAGGTTCCTCCTTGGTACTAATCCTATTAGCTATTCCTCAGAATTGTTATCATTTTTCTATTCATCTATAAAGAATTTTTTTCCCCTAATCATATTTGAATTTTCTGTTTATTTATTTCCAGCATTTGCACTTTCATATGGGTGTTCCTGCATTGCAGAGGGTTGGACACGATGGCCCCTGTGGTCTTTTCCAACTCTATGATTCTATGATTCTATAATACTCCTTTTTTTTAACTTAAGGCTTTGCTATATGAATGTATCACACCCAAAGAAAGGCTGCAATAGTGCAATCTATCCACAAATTTTCTATGCAAGTTTCTTATGTAAGGCCTTGCGCAGAAAAATTTTCCAGTTGATTTTGCCCAAGATTCATATGGCTGGGTATCAAATTATACGTAATTTACTCCAAGCTATCTGTAGCAACTAAAACACGAATGAAGAGCAAGAGAGAATAAGAATTGCAAATATTCCCATAGAACACTTACTTTGAAAGATAACTTCCAAAAGAGGTCTCATTTTGTAAAATTATCCAAGATAAATCTGTACTCCATGTTTTGTATTAAGCAGTTCAACACAAGTAAAATTAATGCTTACAATGTTTCTCATAGCACCTTCCTTACATTTCAATAATTGATAACTAAACTCATATATGTCAAGCTGGACCAACATTACTGGATAGGCACAAAATGAGCTCCACAACTGTTGATCATTTCTACAGAGGCTTTCTCCCCTCCTCTCCCCCAGCATCAAGTGAATGATGTAGCATTCATGAAATTAACCAGTTATAAATTTGGGCTTGAGAGACTATTGAAAACAGTATACAAGCTATTCTATGATTTCTAAAGAAAGAGCTAGATAAACATCTAAGAAATAGATGAAAAGATGTTGTTTAGCATTGTTCAGTGACTTCAAGAATGGATATACATGCCTATCTGAGCACTAGAGATCCAGGTAATCCAACATGCTGTATCTTAAGGTGGGGAGATGCTCTTTGAAGGTTGATAGATTTAGCAAAACAACTGAAGTATTTTTAATTGACCCAATGACTAAAATTAGAGAAAATTTTGGGCAAAATTTTGTGAAATATCAAAAAACCAAGACAACAGCAAGAACCACCACCCCACACAATGATCAATCAACTATAATAAGACCAGGAACATACATGGGATCCCAAGGATATTCAACAGAAGAGATGTCATCATTAGAGTGGATCATATTTCCAGCCAAAATGCATTGATAATGTTTAAAAACAGTAGCTGCAGATGCTCTGAAAAAAGGCTGGTTAGAGACATTACCTCTGCAGTTTTATCACATGGTTCCAATCCAACCATATTAGCTTGTATTAATTGCTGTAGAAGTTGTACTTGGGCCACACTGAGGAAGAAGTCCAGGCTTGTTGTCATGTTCACTTCCAAAGAATGGCCACAGACTAAAATTTCCTGTGAAAAGAAGTTTGTAAAACATAATCAGTAGACACCAGCTGTTTCTATGCAATTATGTAATTTGCTTTTCTAACCAAACACAGTATAGACTATTTATGCTCTCTAAATTGGGACTAATAACATTTCCTGATCACTTCAGCCAGAAAAGTACTGTATACCATCTGCAAAAGAAAATCAGGTGGAGGAGTGGTGGGACAGCATACTGCTATGCTTCCAACAGGAAATTTGATGATTAAGATACATTTTGTTTGTTTCATGTTATTCATGTGTGAGGTCCTGTTCCTCTGTTCTGTCAGAGACTGTATTCATTTTCTTGGCAGAGTCCTACAATTCTCCCTTTTTACTTGTGTGTGTATGAGCACAAATTCGTCTTGGCTGATAATGAAATTGTATGGCAATTCATATATTACTGACTTAATTGATTTGTTGCTGCCAGTAAATCACTGTTGACATCTTGGCAGAATTAAAGTTAAATGACCTTTATTTTATGATTGTAGCTACATATATCTAGCAATAGCTTTTGACCATTTTTGGCAAATGATTTCTGAGACGGAAAGTCGAAGAGAAGCAGGTTTTCTTGCTCAGCTTGTATCTCCTGTCTTGAAGAGCATAGGCATAATTATTCAAATTCTTGATAATTCATAGAAGACCCCTCCCTTCATCACAGTGGGAATAGATTCAAGAAGTTTTAGAATAGCCAACAGGAACGATCATCTGTTACATTTCACTGAATGCTTTCTCTTTGGCACGGCAATTTCCTAACTTCATCTAATTTTTTTCTAATTTTCATTCCAGCATATATGCAATAGCAGTCAACACAGCTGGGACAGAGCCACAGCTCAGCAGTTATGATATGTATTGACATGTACTGCACATTTAACTCTAGAGCCTATACAAGGGCTGGCTTTTGAGTCAACATTGTGTTAATGTTTTACAGGCAGCAATTGATGAAACTATTTAAGTGAGATTCTGGTATGGAACAAGTTTCTTACATGTACAATTTGAAACACCGATGTAAATGTAGAAAATAAATGCATTTTTTTAAAAAATAAAGTATAGAGTAACACACACACATGTACCATCTCACTATCCTTATACATGCTATACCCTCAAACTGTCTAACATAAAATACTGCATTTCTATCAACACCTCACAAGCAGATCTTCTCAAGGAATGGATAATAGGGCTCTCTCATCCATGCATCTTGCGCCCTTCAAACCTGCTTTGAGGGCCACCCCAAAACTTCATGAGCAAATTCAAGGGGTACAGGGAGAAAAATCCACGTTGCTAGCAATGTCTGCCATACTGCATAACAACACAGTTGAAGGCAATCCATTATTTTTTGACACAATTTAAAGTAGCATTTTAACAGAGCAGCAAAGTAAGTCCTGCAAGTAAAGCTATCAAACCAGACACTAACCTCTGTGTGCAAATTTTCTGGTGAAATTACTTTTGTGAAAATGATGGCAGGAGCAGCAGTTATTCGTACTGTAAAGTCTGTTAGAATTGGAGTTAAAATGGCTCTCCTTTCTTGATGCCGCTTTATGCTGAAAGAAAAATGAATGTAACATGAATTACAACTTCTTAAGGCATAAATAAGGTTCTCTATGTTTGTAAAGCTTGCAACATTAATTTCCTAATCTAGTGAAAGGACTCAAATGTATATAAGCAGAAAGTGGGCAGAAGATCATCTGGCTTTGATGATAAAAGTCTAAATAAGAGCTTGTTGATCTACTGACACAATTTTTGCCTCAAGCACAATAGGTCAGGGAAAAAATGAAAATCATTGGCAGAGTATGTGGCATTTACATAGAAGGCCAGAATCACAAAGTTGGAGGAGGCCCCATAGGCCATTGTGTCCAACCCCTAGCTCAATGCGGAAATTCCAACTAGAGCATCCCCAGCCTCTTTCTGAAGATGTTTGGGGAAAGGGGCCCCACGACCAGTCTAGGCATTTCCAGCTTAAAAGAGATCTCAGGTGAGATGGTGAAATACTTTGTCTGTTACCCTGGAGGACCACTGTAAGAAGAGAAAATAGTTATGCTAGATGGACAAATGGTTAGACTCTGTATAAGGAAGCATCTTCTGAGTTCAAGAGAAACTTCTGTTTCTTTTGGTTTTTATGATTCAACAGCCATAGATGAAATAGCAAAAGCAAAGGAATGCAGCATTTCTGAGTTAATCATTTTAAAATTATTCATCTTATTTGCGAATGTGAGTGCTGATTTTCCATCTATTTCAACAGGCATTAATGTATAATGCCTACTGATAATGGTTTTAACATGTAACATCTTTTACTGCTGCAGCTGTTAGATTTTTGTGTTTTGAAGTGTTGGTTGCATTATATGTTGTTATTGGTTTTAGAAACTATTTTCTTAACATTTATTTTTACTGATTTTAATTACATGGTTTTCATACTTATAAATACTATAATTGTAATTAAGCTGTATAATGCACTGAATAATTTTAGCAGAAAAGACAAATGCAGACAAATTGTTTATCCCCATTTGTACTACAACAAGTATTAAAAACTACTTATTCCTACTCCTACTGTCACTACTATTACTGCATCAAAATGCAAAGTGGAGACAGACAGTATAGCACTCAAAAGAATTGAAGAATATTTTAAGTGACAGTTTGGACTGGAAATAAGAAATAGAGTGAGCATTGCTAAGACTTACATAATTAAAAGGCTTATATGGAAGCCACACTTTAGAAAAGGAGGAATAAACATTGTTTCCGATGCCAGAACTCAAATCGAAAGTATTTGTAACACGTCATAGAAGGTATCATAAAAATGGCCACTAGAAAAACATTCCGAGAAAGGTTGGACAAAACTCAATTTGTGCCTAGAAAAACTCAAGTCTCAATATCTGAGATTTCTAGCCAGATTTTAGATCCGAACAAATGTATAACAAAGAGTAATATGAGTTCAGAACAGAAGTTTGAACAGAAACTGGACTTGTTAAAATTAGACATTATAGGACAAATACACCATTCTAAAGAGTCTACTTAAAAAAAGTTTTAAGAGATCATGGCATCAGTTCAGTATCTCACAGTCACTACTCATAAACATGAACAGATTTCTGAAAGCTCATAGGCAATCACTATTTTACTGCAGGATTTGGAAAAGGTGCTGGAGAGAATTCTGATGAACAATTTAAAATCAAATGAAACACAAATTAGACTAAGAGCTGTGCCAGAGGAGCTGACTGATTTTTAAGAGGCAATTTTAAAAGATGTGGAGGATCTTACAAGTAGCCTTCCTGAATGGGTTGATAAAGAGACTGAAGCACTATATAAGCAAAACTCTGCTTATGTATAGATGAAAAATCTCCCAAGAGATTTGATAATTTGCTTCTCACAGGATAGCATCACAGATGAAACAGTGAAAGCACATTTTAAGAAAAGACTTTTTTAAAAGAGAGAATGAAATCAATAAGTTTTTAAAAAATTCCAGAAAGAATGCTGAAGAAAAGTAGCGAAATAAAGTTTTTGGTGGAGATGCTCAGAAAAAAAAGACATAGCCTTTTGCTGAATAGTCCTAGATGGCATGATAACTACTTATGCCTGTAATAAATACACAATAAATTCTCTGGAGAGAGCAAGAGATCTGTTCAAGAAATGGAAGAAGGAGGTCCCAGAAGGCAATATCCAGAAGGTAGAGATCTGTTTAGAAGAAATAAGAATAACAATATAATAAGATAGTTTTATAAAACAACTAAAATGAATCTGAAAATATTCTCATGGAATGTAAATGGACTAAATTCCCCCCAGAAAAGGGGGAAAATGGCATTTTCTTTTTTTAAAAAAACCCAAATATCAAATTATTTGTCTCTAAGAGAAGCATACAAGAAAAAGACACTGTAGACTTTTGTAGAAGTATAGGCCTAGAATTTGCATCTGAAAACAAGTACAAAGAAATGGAGTAGTCATTTATATAAACCAAATATTACAACTTAAATTGCTATATAATGCTGGACAAGGCAGATGTGTAATTGTGCAAATCAACTGGAAGGGTAGGATAATGCATTTAATGAGCATTTATCACCCAAATAATGAGGAATCAACATTTTATGAAAATTTATTAAGACGGACATAAAATCTGGACTTACAAAATCTAATTTGCAAGGGCAATTGGAATGGAGTTGTTGATCCTAATAAAGATAAACATTCCAGTAAATGAATTAAGGAAGACCAAGGAAGACTATCCAAAACCTTTTATAAATATACAGAGTACTTTGGGTTAAGAGACAGCTGAAGATATGTGCAGCCAAATTCCAGAGACTATACTTTCCCCAAATTGTCATAAATCTTCCTGTGGAATAGATATGTTTTGAATTTCTAAGAATATGGCCAACTTAATAAAAAGGATACACATTTTGTCAAAAATCTTTTCAGACCATAATCTCACCACAATATTTCTGAAAAGAGAGCAAATACAGCTTAGATAGAGATTTAATGAACATCTATTTCTGAAAATGGAAATTATACAACAATGTAAATAAGAATTGAAGAATTTCTTTGAAGTGAATTTAAATAAGTATTCAGATTCCAAAACAGTTTGGGATCCAAGCAAAGCTTATATGAGACGACAATTTATAAAATATGGCTCCAGATTAAAAAAAGAAAGAGAAGCAAAACAGAGTAAAAAGATGGATAAAATACAAAACCAGGCGGGGGGGGGCGGAGAACTCAAGAAAAAAAATTATAAAGAGACTCAACAAAAAATTATGTTACCTTAATAACAGTTCTCACTGTTTACAGTCCAAGAAGTGAATGCATACTAATACATTTTAAACAATCTTACCTGAATCTGTAAATAAACCCAAGAAGTGCCTCTCATTTAAGCCGAGACAAGAAAGGCTAAAGAAATTGGTTATAAACATTAGGAAATATGTAATGAATAACTTGAAAATTTGTTTTTTGAACAAGAGAGCTGGAAGTTTAAATTAAATGAGATGCTTCTTAAGGAAGGCAAAGATCTTATTTGCAACTCAAGGATATAGTTAATCAAGATAAGAGAAATCTAGCCACAGTGGAGAAAACGAATGTTATTTAAAATTGTGTAAAGATTATGACCATGTAATTTAAAAAGTGTACAAATGTTTTTGAAACGAAAGGTGTGAAGATAAGGAAGGATCTTTTTTTTTAACCCATATGTGGTAGATTTGCAAGAAGGTGAAAAATTATTGGCCTAAGATTTATATGTTCATCAAAAAAAAAATTTAAAGGTGGTTTTGTAATGCCACCAGAAATCTTTTGCTGGATTTATGGATAAAGAAGTGGATCGTAAATAGCACTATTTCTACAATATATGATGGTAGTAAGAACACTGTTTTCTCAAGCCTGGAAATGGACCAAAGCACTGAAATGGAAGAATGGATTGTTAAGGTGGCTGAGTTAGCCCAAGTTGCTAAATTAACATGTGTTTTAAAGGATAAACCAAACAAAGATTTTTTTGAATGACTGGAAACCATTTACAGACTTTTTGAGCAATAAGAAGCCTAACAATAAAATAACCTGTGGTAAGGTTACTAGTAATTCTAGTAGAATTATTTAGTTGGATCTCTAATAGTAGAATAATATATTTTTCTTTTTAAATTTTTTTCTTTCTTTACAATTTGGTTTGTGGGGAGGTCAGAGCTCCTTGATATTCCAGTAAGTGTTCAGTGTTTTAGTATTGCGTTTCAGTTTTATTTTTTTTATTTTCTTTCTTTTTTCTCTGTCTTTTTCTTTTTCTGAAAGTATATTATTTTGATGGTGAATTAGATTGCTTGTGTTAAAATCAGTTAATATTTTTAAAAAACTCAAGTGAATGTGCAAAATGACAAAGCTGAGAAATTAACTGAAATGTAAATCAACCATTGAAAAATATGTCTGTCAGCCAAACAAGTAAGGGATCATACAGAAGCCCAGCTCTGGAAATCAGATTCACAATGATTCAAACAAGCACTTCAACTGAGAAAGTATTCTCACATCTACTTATTTATGTTTGTTTGTTGCATCAGTATTTCCTCCTGCCAGCCAGCACTATCCCAAAGTCTTCACCAGGTTTCCTTTAAACCAATATTTTTCACTCATTGCCTCCCACTGCTCATCTTACACACAGAACATGGTCAAGTATGGTTAAAGAAGCATTTGAGTATGCCATGTAGAATCAACTGCATTAACACACTTATTGCTGCCGCAGACCAGTACTGTAGTTATCACTGTCATCATTTCATACTGGACAAACAAGGGAAGTGGAATACTCTTATTCAATTAAAAAGGAAAGAACAGGTTGCTTACTTGTAACTGTGGTTCTTCGAGTGGTCATCTGTGCCTTCATACATTAGGAGCTTTCGTGTCTGCGTGGTAGCGTTCGGAAAATTCCAGAGCTCGTTAGCTTGGCGGGAAACCCCTCCCTCATGTCGGTACTGCACATGCTTCTCCTGCCGAGCAACGGTCGCTCCTCAGTTCTGGTCTGCCAAAGAGAGGATGGGACCTGAAAAAGAGGGGAAGGCAGGGCGGGGATGTATGAGGACACAGATGACCACTCGAAGAACCACAGTTACAGGTAAGCAACCTGTTCTTCTTCTTCGTGGTCTCTGTGCCTCATATATTAGGAGAATATGTACCTTACCAGTAGGATGGTGGGTCAGGTCCCAGACTTTAGAGCATGGATGCCAAGACTGCATGGCCAAAGCGAGCATCCCTCCTGGAATGGCAGTCGAGTCTGTAGTGGTGGACAAAAGTCAATGGTTGGGACCAGGTCACCGCACGCCATAGCTCTGGCAAGTCGACGCCTCGCAGTAGGGCAGCCGACGTCGCCACAGCTCTGGTGGAGTGAGCCCGGAGAATGTCCAGTGGAGGCCTTCCAGTGAGCTCAGGAGTACAGTCTGTGCCACCCCTTTGGAGAAACGCTGGGTGGACACCTTGCGGCCTCTTCGGGGCCTGCCATAGCAGATGAAAAGGTGTGGTGTTTGCCTGTAGGTAGAAGTCCTATCCTTGTAGAAGGCCAGCGCCCGGCGCACGTCCAAGGAGAGGAGGGAGCGCTCCAGAGGTGTCGTCGGATCCTGGTAGAAGGCTGGCAGGATGATGTCTTGGGTCAGGTGGAAGTTGGACACCACCTTCAGTAAAAAGGAGATGTCGGGATGAAGGACCACCTTGTCTCTATGGAAGACCAGGTATGGCTCGTCACATCGAAGTGCTGTCAGTTCCCTCACCCGTCTGGCAGAACTGACAGCCATTAGGAACGCGGTCTTCATCGCCAGCAGCCTATCGTCTGTTGTCGCCATAGGCTCGAAGGGCGGCCTCGTCAGTTGTGACAGTACCAGCGACAGCGACCATGGTGGTACCGGCAACGACACCGGCGGATAGAGATGTTGTAGGCCCTTCAGGAACTGTTTCACGGTACCATCCCTGAAGAGCGCAGCTGATGGGGATCATGGTGGCTGGTAAGCCATGATCGCGATGAGGTAGACCTTGATCGATGGGAAGGCTAGTCCTTGTTGCCGTAGGTGAAGTAGGAAGTGAAGCACGGTAAGTGTGTCGACGGGTGATACCGTCTCTCTACGTTTCGTGGCGAAGGTAATGAAGCGTTGCCACTTGTAGTGGTAGTTCCTCCGAGTGGACTCTCTTCTTGCTGCAGTCAGGACATCAGCGATGACCAGGTCATTTATGGTGATATCCTCCAAGCATGGAGGGCCAATCGTGGTAGGGTCAGGTGCAGCACGAGGCCGTCGGAGTGGGACAGCAGATCCGGTACCGACGGAAACTTCAGGGTGTTCCTCCGGGTGTTCTCGGTCAAGGGTCCGAACCAGTGCTGCCTCGGCCAGTATGGGGCCACCAGGACTGCATTCGCTCGGTCCGCGATGATCTTCGATGTCACGCACCCCAACAGCGGGAACAGCGGGAAGGCATATACCAGCCCCTTATTCCCTGGGAACTGGAACGCGTCGCCAATGGAGTGGCGATCGTGGCTGGCCCTCGAGCAAAAACGGCGGCACTTAGCGTTCTGGCTGGTTGCAAAGTGGTCGACAGTCGGTTCGCCCCACCAGTCCCAAATCATCTGGAAAGCTTCGATCGACAGGGACCATTCGTGGTGAGGCGAGGTGTCCCTGCTGAGGCTGTCCACCATGGTGTTCTCCTGTCCTGCCAGGTGCATGGCCACCAGATGTATCTGCAGCGAGATGCACCAGTCCCACAGATTGAGCGCTATTTCCAGAAGTGTGGTGGAGTGAGTTCCCCCTTGTCTGTTTACGTAGCAGACCGCCGTCGTGTTGTCGGTGAGAATCAGCACCGTGCGGCCTGCGATGAGGTGACAGAACGCCGTTAGAGCTTTGTGGATCGCCAGGAGCTCGAGAGCATTGATATGGAGGGAGGTCCCGTCATCCATCCACCGGTCTCAGACTCGGAGGTCACCGGTGTGTGCTCCCCAGCCAAAAAGTGAGGCATCCATCGTTACCGTGACCGAAAACCTGGGCTCATGGAACGGCATGCCTGATAGGAGATTCCTGTACGACTGCCACCACAGGACGGACCTGTTGAGGCAGCTGGTAGCGGTGAGACTGGTCGTCCCAGACTGGGTCAAAGGCCCTGACGAACCAGTGCTGGAGCGGTCGTGCTCGCAATCTGGAGAGGTAGGTTACGGCGGTGGTCGAGGCCATGTAGCCGAGGAGCTGTTGTATCGTCCTGGCTAATACCGTCGGAGCATGGAAGACGTTGGACGCTGCCCAACAAAGCATCTGCGCCCTCTCGTCCAGTGGATAGGCCTTAGCCGATACCGAGTCGAAGGTCGCTCCGATGAAGTCAAGGACCCAGGTGGGTTCGAGGCAAGACTTCTTTGGGTTGACCCTTAGTCCGAGTCGAGTGAGCAACGTCAAAGTTCGTTGAATGTCTCTGTAAAGTTTCTGTCTGCAGGACGCCACCAATAGCCAATCGTCCAGGAAGGGGTAGAGGGAGATGCCTTCCGTCCGCAGGAAGGAGACGACAGGAGCCATGCACTTCATGAATACCCTCGGCATGGTGGAAAGGCCGAAGGGAAGCACTCAGTACTGGTAGCTGACGCCATCAACCGAGAACCGTAGGTATCTTCTGTGCTGAGGGCAGATGGAGATGTGGAAATATGCGTCTTTGAGGTCTATGGACGCAAACCAGTCCCCGCGATGGAGGAAGGGGAGGATCAAGGGAAGCGTGATCATCTTAAACCTTTTGGGACGGTTGTGGCAGTTTACGCCTCGGAGGTCCAGAGTGGGATGCAGGGATCCGTCTGCCTTTGGTACTGTGAAGTACCTCGAGTAGAAGCCGGTGGTCTTGGCTGAAGGCGGGAGCTCCTCGATCGCTCCCTTTTCGAGGAGGGACTGGATCTCCACCCGCAGAACCAGGCTGGCTGGGATGGAGTAGTAGACACCCCGTGGTGGAATATCCCGGAACTCTATGGCGTATCCCAGGCGGATGATGGTAAGTACCAAGGAGTCCGTAGTGATCTCCTGCCACTGATCGAGGTGCCTGGCCAGGGTCGGGTGGTGGCAAAAATCTGCAGGAAGAGCAAAGGATGGCATTGGTGGTGTCCTGAGAGGGCCATCAGACTTCGCTCCCGAAGAAGGCTTCTTCGACGAAGACGGACGCTGTCTCAGAAGTCTTCTGGAAGCAGAGGATGTTGATGGCCTCGATGTGGTTGACCTCGGAGACCGCGGGTGGTACGTGGATGACGAGGAGGACCTTCTCCACGACAACCTTGACTGGAATGAGCGGCGGGATCGGGCAGCTTGGGTAATGCTCATCTTCCTCGCCGTCAGCCGGGCTTCGATGAGGTGATCCATAGTGTCGTCAGTGGAGGAATGGAAGAGTCCTTCGCCGTCGAACGGGAGGTCCTCTATCCGTTGATGGCTGTCTTCCTGGAGTCCTCAGGACCGGAGCCACGAGCGCCGCCAAAGTGCTATGGTGCCGACCATCACCCTCGAGGTGGCCTCCACGGCGTGCCTCGAGGTGGCGATCTGTTTGAGTGGCAACGGCGACGGCCTCACCGAAAATCTGGGTGGCTGAGACCCGTGACTCCTCCGGCAGGTTGGCAAGGAGCGGTGCGAGTCAGTCAAACAGGTTGCGATGGTAGGCATCCAAGCACGCCATGGTGTTAACCGTCCTGGCTACCAGGGATGACGCTGAGTAAAAACGGCGGACATAGGAGTCGAGCTTGCAGCCTTCCCGGTCCGGTGGAATAGTGTGGGGTCGACTTCCTCCCTTCGATTGCGCCGACTCTACCACAATTGAATTAGGTACAGGGTGGCAGAGGAGGAACTCCGCGTTCTCCCTCTGTGTACTGTATAAGTGTTCCAGCCTGTGTGGGATAGGCTGTCCTGTTGCCGGTTTCACCCACGGTTGCCTCAGTGCCTTGGCCAAGGTTGGCAGAGAGGGTAGTGACACTGTCGGTGGTGGTCTTGTCTCCAGATACTGGAAGACCGGGTCCTGGGCTCGCGACGCGGGCTTGATCACTTTCAGACCAAGGGCTGAGGCCATGCAGAAGAGGATGGCCAAAAACTGCCGGACATCTTCCAGTGCCGACTCCGGAGCTGGCTCCTCGAATGCCAATGGAGAAGATTCATGCGATGAGGGGGTCGACTCGACCGATTCAGAGTCTGACTCGTAGGAGTCGTCAGATGGAGATTGTGGTCTCTCCGACCCTCCCTGTTCAGCTGGCTTGTGGGCTGGAGGGTCTGGGGCTGCACTCTGCATCGGCTCCAAATCGGTGGACTTCGCAGCTGGTGTTGTTGGCAGAACCGAAGTCACTTGTGGGGGTGCCGTTAAGGGTCGAGGTTTGCGTTCTGTCTGCGTAGTCGATGTGCTGACGATCTTTGCTGGGGCCACGGTGGGCTGCGGGGCTGGATGGGTCACTGTAGCCCTTGTCCGTGAGGGTGGTGAAGCATCCCTGTAATGGGGTGAGGGCTCCCTGGACCTACGCGGACTCGGCGATCGACGCAGAGGTGACCTGGCATAGCGGGAGTAATGGCTTTCCCGCAGTGGTGAGCGGGATCAATGTTGAGGCGACCAATATCATGGATCTGGGTGACACCGATCCCTGTAGGACGGGGAGTACGAGCGGTAAGACCACGGTGGCTCAAGCCACACGTGCTCCCTGGCATATCTCCCAAAGCAGGCCTGTGAGGAGTAGGCATTCTTGCCTGAGAGCCTTCTCTCGACGCATCTCCTGATAGCGTGGGGATATAGGCCTAGCCCGCTGTTCCGGCGAGCGGGGAATGTCGTATTGAGAGGCCGTCCGCTGCCTAAGCCCAGCCTCCTCCCGACAGTCATCCGATGGGCGAATACGTGGCGGCGTAGGGTCCGCAGTCTGCCCAGGGGGTTCCGGGGGAAAAGCCTCCACAGCCTGCTCCTCATCCGACACCCTGATAGACTCCTGTGTGTCGGGTGGCTCCCCTTCCTCTGGGAGCTCCACAATTCCCGGGTCCTCAACGGGCTGTGTGGGCGGGGGAGTCAGTGGGCGGTCCACCTTGGTCGGGGAGTGCCGCCTCTCCTTCCTCCTCTTTTTCTCCTTCTCCTTTCCCAGGACTTCGGTGGGCGGACGCTTCTTCTGGGCTGGGGTGAGCGTCTTGGAAGAGGAGGATGAGGCCTGCGAGCCCGCAGGAGCCTCACATGGTCGGGATACCGAGAGCTTTGGTATCTTCGGTAACTTCAGGGCTGGTACTGAGCCCGGTACCGGTCCTGATGATGTTGAAGGCATGGCGGCCATCGGAGAAACAGAAGCCGAGGTTAGCTGTTTCCAGGACATTGAAGCCATCTTGGTTTTGTGGGCCCGAAGGGACTCTTCCCAGCAGTGCGACTTAAGCCTGGCCGCACGATTACGAAGGGTCTGGTGGGTGAATTCCCTGCAGGAAGAACAAGCTTGGACATTGTGTCCCTCACCCAGGCAGAACAAGCACGTCACGTGTTGGTCGGAGAGGGCAACCTTCCTTCCACAGGAGGTGCAGCGTTTGAATAGAGCCGACATAAACCAAGGGATGGACGAGGGTTTGGAGAAGAGGAAAAATGGAGACGGAGAGCGTCAAAGACAGTCCGAGATCCGAGGATGAAGAAAAATAGCCAAAAAACAGACAATGGTCAAACCGATTTTACCGTACCAGAAACAAGTTCGAAATCCGAGAGGGGTCGTCAACCGTCAGTCCAGTCAAGCCAATAAATTCCGATCGATTTTAGCAAAAAAAGCACAAGCCACGAGAGTACCTTCCGTACGCTGAGGCGGACAAGAAAGAACTGAGGAGCGACTGTTGCTCGGCGGGAGGGGCATGCGCAGTACCGACGTGGCGGAGGGGTTTCCCGCCAAGCTAACGAGTTCTGGAATTTTCCGAACGCTACCACGCAGACGCGAAAGCTCCTAATGTATGAGGTACAGAGACCACGAAGAAGAACTGTTTAGTAATCTACATACAATGGTGATATTTAGTTATATCTGTTCACCTTTACATCTTTGCTATTGATTATATGACTGGCTTAAATTAAAGTTATGGATATTGATATCAATTAAAAAATAAAACTGCAAAGTCAGAATCTTAGTAGAATTTTTTGTATTTTTAATTTGGAAATTTCACAATGGTGTCCAGAAAAACAAGAACATTCAGTTGGCTAACTTTTTCACTACTAACATTTGCTTGGCTTCAGTATATTTAGATATGTCTCTAAGAGGGGGATAAAACAGGTACTGGAAATAATGACAACATATAGAAAAACAGAATAGAATACATGATGTGTAAAAGAGAGGTTTCCTTCAGCGACTCCAGAAACCTTAACTTTATTAAGTTTTTCACACTGTACTATCACTGTACTTTACTTAAGTTGTAACTTGGCACAGGTGTATACCATATGGGGATCCTCAGTGAGGAGTGGTGTAATGATGGTACGAGGACTACAGTATATACTCTCCAGGTTCTATTTAGGCATCTGTCACATATTTTTACTTTAAAAAGAAGACAGAACTCTCACAAATATTAAAGTAGCTGACAATCCTTAGACTATTTTAAAGAACATCTGTTTAGAGTAAGATCTTGAGAAAAGGAAATGGGTGCTATAACCACACACAATAACTATTTAGACAAAATTGCGACCATGATTTTTATTAAATAAGGAATATATCAGCTGGGTGTTAGTTTTCACACAGAATGCACCATATTACTATTGTGCACATGAGTGATATGGGATGCATAAGTCATGCAACTACTCTAGAAAATAAGGGAAGTTAATGCAACTGTACTATTCATTGCAGAAAGGTATTAAAGATAATATTACTTTGTTTTAAACTATCAAGGTCTAACACAATATTTTCCTGTAAAAGAATCAAAAGACATTTTTCCTATCGATTACCTTATAGTACATTTGAGGCCTTATGCTAAATCAAGAAAAGCCTGCACAGTTGAATAGCCACATGTTTTTGCAGGATACATCAGAGCACAGGACTGATAGTATTATTCTGTCAGAACTTTTCTATGAAATGCACTTAACACTTTCCATTCCTGTCTTATGTTTTCCACCTGTTGTTCATTCACATAGTATTTGGAACCTTCTCAGCACCCATAATTACTGTAGGAACATTTAGGCCAAGATTCTACTTGTGCACAGTATAACTAAGCCACTAGTGGACTGGAGCCACAAGTATTGCAATGGTGGCTGGAGTTAAAAAGGCTGCCAGTGTCTGGGGACGGGGATGGGAAAATCGGTAATGCCACCATCAGGAGAGAAAGCAGCCAGCTCCTAGGCAACCTATTTCCGCAATGCCTGTCTTCTGTATGGGTCCTTGAAGCCTGGATGTCCTGGGAACTCTAGCCTGGAAAATCAATGGCAGGACAAGGAGGTGGATAGGACAGGTGATTTTTCAAGCCCCCTTTCTAAGACACTCAGAAGACGGGAATGAAAGAAACTGGCTGCTTGAGAACTATTAACTTTCTTTTCCCACTACAGTACTGATTATTTTCCCTACCTTCCCCCAACACTGCCGTATAACCCTGCAATAAATGACCTAATGTGGAACATTACACTAATAGGATTCTGGCCATATGGAGCATAGATAACTAGAACTCTTTGAAATAAAACATATAAGGACCTTAGTGACACCTATGCATTAAGTTTCTAAATCTTTTTAAAGGACTGAAAATTTTGTTCCAAAAATCCCCCAGGCTCTCTCTTAAACTGCTTACATGTAGGAGTACACCATGATCTAACTCTCTTACATTCTGAGTATTATCTAGTCTTTCTGATAACAGTTAAAAGCTAAAATATGTCTCAATCATTTAAACTACTGCCACTGGTTCAATCCTTAAGTGCTTCAACTGAAAGCTCCAGAGAAGTTTTTGATGTTTTATTTCAAGAGTTAGAAATATTGGCACATTTTATTGCATCTAATAGATAAGAACAATGAAACATTTACCAAGCTTTTAAAAACTCTTTAATTTGCAGAGTATCTGATAACGTTGCCCCACCTGTGGTTTGTTTCGGCACATGTGCATGCTATAGAGTTATCATGATTGCAGCTAGAGTTATTGTGTCAGCATTTCCACCATAAACTGCACTTTTGCATAATTAATAGAATTGGTATTAAAAGCCACTATAGACCGAAACTTGGTAATCAAGTTTTCCATTCTCAAACATTTTTTAAAAAAATAATTTTCCAAACAAAACAAACAAACAAAAGGGTTAGCATGCATGATTTAAAAATGGCCCTGGGGGGCCATTTACATCCAGTTACAATGTTGCATTTGAAAAGAAATGCTTAAAACAAAATAAGGTACATACATTTAAAAATGTTTCCTAAAACTTGAAGGCCAGGATTGGAAAAGCCATCTGGAAAAAAAGCCCTCCAGAATGACAAAATAATTATGGCTAGAAACCAGCTGATGCATCTACAAATGTAATAGCCCATTATGTGAGTTGCTGCACTCTTTCCAGGGTCAGGCAGCGGCAGCAAAGGAAGGAAATCAAAGGAAGACTATTGTGAAAGGGAGGCTACTAGCCCTGAGCAGTCTATTTTTCCAATTATTGCCTACAGAGAGAAAGGGTCATTGGAGCCAGGCACACTGGGAAGGCTGGCTTAGATGATCATCTGTCCTTTCCACAAGTCTAGGCCAGATCACTAGAGTACCTTACCCCAAGGACCCACTGCAAGTCAAACATCGCAGAGAAAAGCTTCTTGGAGCCATCAGTATTCCCTTCCTGATATAATTTCAGCTTAATTTGTTTGCTGCTGCAGCTGCTACACCCATTGCCATTTCCCTGTTGTTGTTACCATCTCCAACAGCATATTGTGGAAGTCTGCTACCATAATTGGTCCATTGTATCAAGGTCTCTATTTTGGTTTACCTACCATAGCTTTACCTCTTCCAAGGTTCACACATGGACAATGTTCACAAATAAACAAAACACATGTTCAAAAAGACTCAGTTATAAGCAAAAGTACCTTGTCAATGAGAAAAGTATTACCTGTATAATAATGTAATTGTACAATAGGTTTGTACAGTAATTGTATAGTAGGTTTTAGAGCCAGCATGTGTAGTGGTTTGAGTATTGGACTATGACACTGAAGACCAGGCTTCATATCCCAGCTTGGCTATGGAAATCCCCTGGGGAACCTTGGGCAGGTCACACTCTCTTGGGATCAGAGGAAGGCAAAGGCAAACTCCCTCTGAACAAATATTTCAAACAAAACCCTGTGAGAGGGTTGCCTTGGGGATGCCATAAGTCAGGAATGACTTGAAAGCATATTGTCAACACACTATGGCCCTTTTTGCACCTTACCTTGATAGCGCAACGAACTAGAGCCCTCACGATATTGCCAATATCACAAGAGGCCCAGTAGTGAGCCCCTTGCAGTCTGCACACAGTAGAGCATTTGCGAGAGAGCACCAATCCCCGCCCAGTGCCTTGTCCGCATTTCGGCGTCCTGGGCCTTTCCCCACCCCACCACCCCGATTGGTCGGGTTTTTTTTATTGTTTCATCGACTATCGTGCTAACGTTAGCACGATAGATCCTGCCAACAGGCTGTTTCATACTACATTGATAACGTGCTAACGACAGCACCAGGTTTAAAAAAAACACACAGTCGGCCAGACCCCGGGGGCTGCTGTTGTCTCGAGTGTGAGTGGCAACACAGCCCTGGGGTGGCCTCTAGCTGTGACGTGTCGTGCAGTGTTCCCTGCCGCAATGGGGGCAGCAGCCAGCCTGCTGCTGGGCGGAGCGTCCCCTGGGAGTTGCTGCATGAGGGACAGGCAGCAGGGACTGCCCACACCCCGCCCACTCCCGGATCCTTCCTGGAAGCACACCGGATGACAGCTCCGCAGGCCCTTTGGTTGCGCGGCCGATGCATGAAAGGGAGGTTATTTTCGCCTTTCAGGCGAAAATAAGAAAATGCGCTATCGGCACTATCCGTGGCTTTGATAGCACCTGGTTCGCCAGAACATCATGCGGTACGGCAGCTCGTGAAGGGGGGAGGGAGCGTGCCTAATATGCTTTAAAAACGCCATGTAAAAAGGGCCTCTGTTTCAAGGTACATTTCTAAGTGATATTAAAACAGCTGTCCAACATGTTATGTTAGTGAAGGTTCCTAACTTACGTACTTGGACTAACATGTACAATTCTGTTCACTGGAACAGAAAAGTATACCGTGGAGCTGGAAAAGATGGAAGGACAATTGAGCAGCTCTTCTGTGAAATAATGTTACAGTATCTGTGGCTGTGTAGTTTAGAAAAAGGACAACTAAGTGCAAGCATGACAGAGATGTATAAAATTATACATGATATGGAGAACAGATTTTTCTTCAACTCTCATTACACCAGAATGCAGGGTAATGACCTGAAGTAACAGTCATAAATTTCAAGAATAATAAAAGAAAGTATTTCTTTAAGTAGCACATAGTTAAACTGTGGAATTCACTCCCACAAAATGTAGTGACGTCACTTAACTAATTTTAAACAGTGATGTGACTAGTAGTGGCTACTAGTCATGATGAACATGTTCTTCCTGTGGTACCTGAAGTAATATGTCTAGGTATATCAGTTACTAGAGCAGTGGTTCTAAACCTGTGGGTCCCCAGATGTTTGTGGACTTCAG
Source organism: Iguana delicatissima (assembly GCA_948472985.1). Classification (NCBI taxonomy): domain Eukaryota; kingdom Metazoa; phylum Chordata; class Lepidosauria; order Squamata; family Iguanidae; genus Iguana; species Iguana delicatissima. The sequence continues at coordinate 25,854 of CAOKZL010003106.1, forward strand.
CTCCCAGAAGCCCCAGCCACTACGGTCAATGCTCAGGGCTTCTGGGAGCTGAAGTCTAGAAACATCTGGAGATCCACAGGTTGAGAACCACTGTACTAGAGAGTACAAGCAAGAGGGTGCACTTGTACTCACATCCTGTTTTTAGACTTCCTATAGGTTGTGCTGGTAGTCCACTATGTGAACACAATGTTAAAGTAAATCAGTCTTTGGTCTGATCCAACATGGCTCTTATGTTCACTGGACTTGACTTTTGAAATTGGAAACAACTTTTGCCATAGCCTAACTTGCTGACTTGTTCTTATCTCTATACATTTATTTTCCTGGACTAACTCAGAATCCCATATACTTTAGAGGTTACTCATGTCAGTGTTTAGAATTTGGATATTTATCAAGGGAAAGAGAACAAAAGGGCAACAACTCTCTCATAACACTATCAGGAACCAATTTTTGAGTGACTGATGCTTTGATTTCACGCAGCCCTTTATCCTAAGTCTTTAATCCCTCTCATACATACACAGAGATGTAACAATTTCTTATTTGCCAAACTATAATACATACTTAGTTCAAGGTATTGAAGTATGTGCAATAAAGGGATTTTATTGTCAGAACAGAGATTTCATCCATTAACCCTCAAACTTTTGCACAGCCGCCCACTCTTCAGAACAGAACCACTGTGTGTAAATTTTCTATCTGATCTCTATTCAATATTTCTGCAGGGTAGAGATTGTGCAGACAAAGTTTATACAGGTTCTGTTCAGCAGGCATGATCCCAACTCCCTCCTCCGTGCTCACTGAACACAGCATGTCATCTGCACAGGGCTACCGTGACCTCTAACTGGAAAAACCATCAAAGTCTACCATAGCAGTATAATTAAAAATGGAACACCAAAAATGGAAGATGTCAAAGTAACATTTCTAAGTAGATTTGAGCTGGAAACTCTCTTTTGCATATCAACAAATCAATGGAAATTTGTCATTTTAGAAATTGCAGCTGTTTTCATTTACAGAAGCACAAAAATTGGTCTGGAGCCAACAGAGGAAAAATCTTTTTGTCCTCTGCCGGCTTAAAAATGTCTAAACTAGTTTTGTTCAAACTTTATAGAAGTACAAAGGGGATAATAACTCTGTTGTTCCTAGACTAGAAATGTGAGTGCCAGGTTTTAGCCTCGAGTTATATTTTATGGCCATATAATAAGCTATTATGGAAATGTAGACATAACTGTAACTGTATGGTGATTACAGTGCAACAATGCTACAAACAACAATTTGAAATGTACTGTTCAGATCCCTTCGTTCATGAAAAACACATTTGCAATGGAATGCAAACACAAACTTGAATGTGAAAATACCAAAACAGTTAACTCATATATATGGGATGCTATTGCCATAATGCTTTTCTGCTCGAATGGCACTGTTTTTCAAGCAGTTTCTTACCTACTGGCCATATTCCACTCAAGTGCTGGATTCTGAGAATTCCGCTCATTCTCTGGCACTGTTCTGTTTTTACCATTCTCCTTCTCAGGCTTCAGCTGATCCCACTGAGCAGTACCAATATTGATGGACTGAAGATCTATTTGATATTGTCTGTCTTCAACCTCTGAACCAGGATCTCGAAGAATCCCCAGATTCAGTGCTCTCCTGTGATGGCAGAAAGAAATAGAAAGGTTAAGAAAATGATTCCATGTTTTCATCTGTATATACTTCAAGGCCATAATCAGTCAACAGGATTAATTTCTGAGATGTTCTAAGTCACGGTAGCCATAAGTCAGAGGCACAGAAAATGCTATTGTTACGTGGATTTGTGTTTGGTGAGCCAGACACAAAGGGTGCTCCCCAATGGTTCCTCTTCAGCCTGGAGAGAAGTGACTAGTAGAGTGCCAGAAAGTTCTGTCCTGGGCCCATTACTATTCAACATCTTCATCAATGACTTGGAAGAAGGAGTAGAGGGCATGCTGATCAAATTTGCAGATGAAACCATATTAGGAGGGGTAGCTAATATGGCAGAGGACAGGACTGCATTCAAAATGACTTTAACAGATTAGAGATCTGGACCAAAACTAACAAAATGAATTTCAACAGGGGAAATTACAAGGTACTAGAGCAGAAAAAACGAGATGCACAGATATGAATGACACCTAGTTTTACCACAGTACATGCAAAAGGGATCTGAGTCTTAGTGAACCACAAGCTGAGCATGAGTCAGCAGTGTGATGCAGCAGCTAAAAAAGCCAATACAAATTTAAGTTGTATCAACAGGAGTATAGTGTTTAAGACAAAGGAAGAAATAGTCCCACTCTATTCTGCTTTGGTTAGATCCCACCTGGAATACAGTGTCCAGTTCTGAGCACCACAATACAAGAAAGATATTGATAAGCTGGAATATGTCCAGCGGATGGTGGCCAAAATGGTAAAAGGCCTGGAAACCACACCCTATGAGGAACAACTTAGGGAGCTGGCTATGTTTACCCTGGAGAGGAGAAGATTAAGGGCATTTCCACACTAGACTGTTATAGTGCTATTATTCCACTTTAAACATCCTACGGAATCCTGGGGCTTGCAGCTTGTGGAGGGGCTTTCAACCCCTCCCCAAACTGCAAACCCCAGGATTCCATAGGATGTTGAAAGTAGAATAATAGCACTATAACAGTCCAGTGCAAAAATGGCCTACGAGGTGACATAATAGCTATGTTTAAATATTTAAAGGGATGCCATATGGTGGATGGAGCAAGCTTCTTTTCTTGTGCTCCAGAGACTAGGACATGGAGCAAAAGCTTCACACTGCAAGAAAAGAGATTCCATCTGAACATTAGGAAGAACTTTCTGACTGCAAGAAGAATTCAACAGCGGAATAGGGAGATTTGAAACTGTCATGTAGCTATTCACATCTAATACTTTTCAGAAATGATTTTAAAAGACAGATCTCCATTTCCTATCAAATTATCACCTTCTTTTAATACATAATAAGAAACATGCTGACCAAAGGCCCATCTAATCTAGCATACTATTCCCTATAGTAGCCATTCAGATGTTCTTAGGATTATCAAGGTAGGGCACAAGCAGCCCTTCCCTGCTCTTTGTCCATCAGAGAAGAATCCCCATCAAAAGAATCACTGCTAACCACTGTCATCGCTGCTGTTAGAAATCTCCTCTCCTGCAGGGAAACATTAAATATATTTTGGATCATGCAATACTTCCCACAACAATCTAGCACCAAGCATTTGTCTGGAGTGTCAGCAATTGCAATTTATCCAATAAAACATTCTAAAGGAGAGGAGTTAGTTCTAGTTCAACATTGGCATCCAAGCTGGAACAGATGTACATAGCTTTAGGTGTAGAACTGTCTCTGAAGAACAGTGACAGTTCCAGTCTCACTAAGAATAGGATGTAAATGCTCAGACACATTCCTAAAAATTCCTGAATAATTAAATGAGATGAGAGTATGAAGATACAGTAATTAACAGAAAAATCATGATAAAGCTTATGTTACTACCTTCTCAGAAAAATAAATATCTCTGTAAGATACATTACATCAGACATATCACAAGTCTTCTCCCAACCAGTCATCATCCCATCTATCAGTTTTTTGTAACTTCATAGAAAACAAAATCCAAAAGGAAGAATCTCAAAGTATGAGAAAATGGTTGAGAGCTCATGCATGAATTAAAATAAACCACTTTTCAAGATATCCAGGGCTACATAAGTATATGCAAACATATAAGCAGAAATAAACAGATGGAAAACTCTAGTTCCATCCATTTTTGAAGTTAAACCATTTGGAGAAGGGTTGTAGCTCAGTGGTAGAGCACATGGTTTGAATGTAGAAAATCCAGGTTTCAGTTACTTTTATTTTCTGGTAGAGGTAAGAAAACGTCTTTCCCAAACTCTGGAGATCTAGTGTAACTCAGTATAGATAATAATTAGATAGATAGACCAAGAGACTAACTTGGTAGAAGGTAGCTTTCTATAATAATCATAACTGGCTCACTGTTTGTGAAGAGGTCAGATTCACTTGATCAAGGTGATGATCCGTCCATAAAAATAGAGCTATTACTTGCTCTCCAACCCATAATCCACTCAGTATAAAAATCAGAAAATCATAACCATATGATTTTGCCACATATGGAGTAATAAACATATTGGGTTACACTTAGCTATATATATCATATTTGTGTATTCTTGACCATGGGAGCAGGTTTTCAGTCTCCCACATGTTTCTCCTAACAAGTTTCTAGTACTTTAAAGCTAAACTAAGCTTTCCCTTTGAACTTCACCCCACTGAATTCTGTAACATGCAAGCCCAATGTGTAGAATGTAATTCTGTAGCATACAAATGCAGATTCCAACTGAAATCTGGACAATAAGCAATACCAAGGACTCTTTGGTTTGCAGTACAAAACCTTATCTAATTACTGCAATGTATAAAATTAAACTTACTGTTTATTGTTTCCTGTGTGATCTACCATCCGCTTGCAGGTGGCATTAGAGAATAAACGAAAAACCTACTATAGCGGGTAAATAATACAGTAACGTAATGCACCCAAAGAAGACCTTAAGCATGTAACAGGAAACATAACTTTAATGTTTTCCTTTTTAAATTGATTTAGTCTGGGTCGGGCATTTTGTATGTTTACACAAGAAAAAGCTCATGTTGAAATAGTTACTACTCACAGCTGAATAGGCATAATTCAGAGCTTCATTCAAAAAAAGTCAAATGTATTCCCTTACAGGTCAGTTGAGAATTATAAAAGGCCGTAGAAACCAGAAACAAAAAATGTAAATTTTGAAAAAGGATATAAGAAATAGTGTTGTATGGTTTAATCATATTTATTATAGGAAGTCCCACTTTCACACATTTCTTTACTTTCCAAAGCCAGAAATTACACGGGTAGAATGTATAGTTTTGAAAGTATTGTTCTGCAGCTAACAGCTCCCTGGGTGATGCTGGAAAAGCCACTTTGCCTTAGCCTAATATACTATTTACAGGGTTGTTACGAAGATAAAATATGGAATATAGATGTACTCTAACCTGCCCTAAAGTATAATCTAAAGACCATATGTTCATAGTTTCTATTTGCAACTGATTCCACCCACCCCACCCATATACCGAAACAATCAAGTTCCAAAAGCACTCTAGTAATCAGGTATAAGAGCTCTGCAACCAGAAAAGTTGCTGGCATACACATGCCATGTTTCCTACTTAAAATTCTCTTGTGCCTTTTTTTTTTTTACCTCAGGGTTATTAGAGAGGGGTTTGGGAGGGGTTCCCGAGCAGTCGCCTTCTGTGATACAACCCTGAAAAAAGCACACACACCCTTTTGTATTCTCATCCAATGCTTCTCAGGTTATCTGATTCAGAAAACTAGTAATTATTTTTTTCCCCAATATGCTAGGGACTGACACTATATTCATGCCCACTGGCTACAACTGTTTCTTACTTTCCTGGAAACTTTTCAATGGCTCAGAGATGGGCAACAGTCCAGGGACCACCACTCAGGTCATTTCCGCACTACACTCTTGTAGCGCGATTATTCCACTTTCAACATCCTATAGAATCCTGGGGTTTGCAGTTTAGTGAGGGGCCAGCTGGTCCCTCCCTAAACTGCAAACCCCAGGATTTCATAGGATGTTGAAAGTGGAATAATCACGCTACAAGAGTGTAGTGCGGAAATGGCCTTAGAGTAGCTGTTCTAATCCATACCAAAATCTCTCTAGCAAAGAGAATAGTTATAATGTTCAAATACCACTTGTTCTTCAACATGTTGCATTGCCTTTAAGTGAATGCTGGTGGAATACATAAGAATCTTTCCCATCTTGAAAACTACGATTTCCAGAACAATTGTTATCTGTCCCCAAAACCCAAACAAAAAGGTAAAAGGCAAAAAATAAAATCACCCATTGGGGAAAAAAAATATTTTGGTGGAGTTGTCAGGACTATGTATCAGCTCTGCCCCAGGCACAGTCCTGTATTAACTTTAATTAACCTTAGAAATAGCCATAAATTTAGGGCATCCAGGCTTGTTTTAGAATTCCACACATAAAAGAGGATATTCAATTCAAGAGAAAATCAGCCATGATGAAGATGATGTATGAATAGTATCCCCTTAAAAAATATGAGACATGGACTCTGGAATTTAGACTGGGAATGAGGGAATGAAGAACAATGTATAATCTTCCTTATTGTTGTCTTCATGAGAACTTCTCCTGGTTGCTCCCATTTCTAGCCTGATACCTGAATATCTCTCCCCATGACAAAACACAGGTATTTGGGGATATGAGCATGGAAAGGCAATTTTCATTGAGGTGGTGGAGGAAAAGATTAAAGATTAAAAATCCTCCTCCTGTGTCACAGCTCCTAAAGGAATAATAGGATCCTGCTGCAATAAACCCTTTGATTACCCACACAGGATTCCATTCACAAATTTCCTGTGATACATCTAGTTTGGTCCTCAGACTTGACACTTGTGTCACTCTATAGGTATGGGAGCTAGTGGAACATCTCCTTCTGCACCACTTAGGTTGCTTGAGAAAAGCCCACACTCTACAACCTCTCCTTATATTCACCAGCCTTGTGGTGTGTGTTCCTCGTCTGTGTCTTGGCTCTTATTTCCTAGGTCTCAGCAGCATTGCAACTGCGCCCACTGCCAGAGAAACATAACAGCTGCCCCATGGAACTGCAGTTCTCAAAGATTTGACTATTACTGAGGTTCTGCACAGTTTTTGTAATTAGTATCATAAGAACAATACAGCTGTTAACTGGAGTCAGGCAGGACATTTTCCGTAATTAGAGGATATTACATTATAATTGATTTGTGATGTTTACAATGTGTCAGAACAAACATATGCACAGTCTTTGAGGTTAAGTGCTTTTACAATTTGTTTGTTGAAAATAAATGGCAAAGTATGATGAAAACATATACCAAAGAGTACATTTTGTTTGTTCTCTTTCCAATGATGATTTTTTTTAAAAAAATGCTGCAAAGAAAATTAGAAATACATCCACTGACAAGCAAATCACTTCCCAATAGAATAGTCTTTCCTTTATATTGAAATCTTATTGATAGTTCCACATGCTATCTTCAATTGACTTGCTTTTGTTTAAATGACCATATGGACAAAACTGAAGAGTGAGCCAATTTAGGATTTTGGGCAAAGACACCATTTCCCACATGGAAGTGCTTCTCCTATACAAAACTCATGAAGTCTGATTCAGACTGCCTTTTCAGTTACCTGTTCCTATACAAATTATGCAGAAAAACAATCTTTAATGGAGCCCAATGCTTTTCTCATCGGCATCTATTTGTCTCACTTTAAACTATTCCCTTTCTCAGTACCAAATTGCCGACTTTTGCTTCACCTTCCCTTATGCTCACCATGTTCTCCCATTCTACATGACCTCAGCTACTGTTTTGCAGATCCTGTTTCTGTGTTGTCTATAATGCTCTTCCTAACCAATGAATATGCATAATACTGAAGGTGAAGTGAAGGGAGAATGGTGCCTTATTTCCACCTTTTCCTGAAACTCATGGGCAAAACAAAACTCTGCAGTTCAAGACAACCTTCCTTGTCTATCCTTCAAATGTCTTAAGATTCACCTCCAAGATCCATCTGAACTGCAACAAACAATCCCAAGCCAATCCCTGTACCGATCGCTCGGTGCAGAGGCCTCTATCCTTCTCTTATCCATCACAGTGAGAGATCTGACTTGTATTCCACTGCATTCCATCACACAAACTTCTCTCCATATAGCAGAGAGTATGCACATTATCTATCCACCTCAAAAGTACCATAAGCCTTCTAATTATAAAATGGCCCCATATTATCTGATTTTGTAAAACATCCCAAGATAGACAGACAGACAGACAGACTGACTTGGCTGTATTATGGATCCAGATTTGACTATATACCAATACTAAATTTTAAATGCTTATCAGTTGATAAACTCCTTATCAAAAATGCAACTGCATTTGTGGAAGAAAATAAACTGCTGTCTACACGGGCAATACTCTTTATCGCTAGATTAAACTCAAGCCACTTTTCATGACACATTCATGGCATGAAGTTCACATGAAAATGAGTTCACATGAACATGACTTGACATGTTAGCTGGTCCATGTGGCAAATTGTTTTGCTTCTGTGTGTGTGTGTGGATGTACATGGTTATCATACAAACTATCTTACAGTGGTTTATCTTTCCTGCAGCCACCCAACTATATCCTACAGTAGGGAACAATCTGTGTCATGGGTTGGTATGTGTACTGTAGCTGAGATCTTGTAATAACTTTGACAAAAGTTATTCAAAAAGGTAGCATGCAGTGCTGTACTGTAAGAAGCAACTGAAAATAGCTCAAATATAAAGGGTTTCTCAAAAGATTTTAAGTTATTTAAAATTAAGTCTTTGAGGAATGACTCTGAATTCTTAAAGATCACTAAAATATTAGCTATTATGTCTGATTTCATATTATTAGATGCTTCTTTGTGTAGCATCTACTCTTTAAAAAGAAATTCTCTTTATGCCAAATAAAACTTTCTATAAAACTTGCCAAAGAAATATGCCTGAGGGCAAAATGTTAACCCCATCATTATAATGGTGGCAGGTGAATACCACTATAATGTGAATTTGTTTTTAATTCAGGAAGGTCAGATGTAATGAAATGGACCAAAGCATGGTCAGAACTGATTGTAGTACAAGGATCATATGAAAGCCACTGAACACATGAAAGGAATTACAGTAGACCACACATCAAACGTTTTGGCCTTTGCTTCCTTCCTCTTATCCTAGTGGCAGGAAATGCACTACATATCCCGTGAGGTGGCCAGACATTTAAAAGTAGTGCCTTGTTCCAAAAATCTCCATGTACAGTAACTTACCACTGATAAGCAGAAGACTGTTTTCCACCGCAGTTGTCTTACAGACTCATATCTGGAGCACAACTGGAGGAAAAGGTAAAGTATGGCAACTGTACAATATATTTGCAGCTAAAAGTGTATGTATGTGTGTGCGTGTGTGTGTGTAAAGAATGCCTTTGGAAATGTGAATCTTTTCTCTGTGTAAATTCATATCTTCCTGGTAATTTTAAAACAGAGGCACCAGATTCTTGCTTAAATGCTCAACAAAAAGTTAAAGTGAAACAAACAAAGGGTTAAATCTATAACTGAATTGCTTTTTATGTTCACACAGAGTAACATTGGTTTACTTTTAAGCACTCACCAATATACAAGACATATTCTAAATGTTGATCTGATAGCTGTGCAAATGTATAATTCTAAAAACGGGTTATATGTTTGGATGGGAGAACATTTTCACCAGCCACACGAAGAGCATAACTTTTTAAAATAGACTCAGACGGGACGGAGAATAGGGAGTGAGGTTAGCAGTAGTAAGAAATAACTAGTGCTAAAACCAGATGTAAGAACGTAACACTCTCTTTATTGATTTCTTTTATGAGTGAAATAATTTTAATGCAGAATGCAACATTGCTTGCCTGTAACAGGACACTAAGATTTGGCTTTCTGAAACATTACATAAATATTTGTCTTACTGCTAAACTGAGGTAACCAGCATCCTTCCATTTTTGCAGCAATCTCAATCTAGTCATACCAGATACTCATTGGGGTTGCTTCAGGTTTTGTTTGTTTAGTGGTACAATACCTCAGCCTTATCAGGTGTTGTATATATTCACCTGGAAGCACTGAGGTTGAGTTTCACTGAACATAAGCTTCATGTTTATTTTGTGGCACTCATTTTTATGTGAGATGAAAGGCAGAACATCCATAATGTGTTTTGATGAGCTGACATGGGGACAGGAGTTCTTTTTCACTGCTGTGTCAGTTTATCAATCCCATACATGGAAAATAGTCAATCTCCTAATAAACATGATAAAATTAAATGAAGTTGTAAACATGGATATCCTCTGTGTGTGTGTGTGTGTGTGTGTGTGTGTCTGTCTGTCTGTGTGTGCACACGCATGCCTGCAGGAACGAGTCTCACATAGGAAAACACATGGGGCAGTAATAATAATGATAATAACAACAACAATTATTGATGTATGTTGTATCTCTCTGGAGCGCGTCCAGAGGAGGGTGACCAAAATTGTAAAGGGTCTGGAAGCCATGCTCTATGAGGAAGGGCTTAGGGAACTGGGTATGTTTAGTCTGGAGAAGAGAAGGTTAAGAGGGGACATGATAGCCATGTTTAAATATACGAAGGGATGTCATGTCGAGGAGGGAGCAGGCTTGTTCTCTACCACTCCAGAGACTGGGACAAGGAGCAATGGATTCAAGCTGCAGGAAAAGAGATTCCACCTGAACCTCAGGGAGAACTTCCTGACGGTCAGAGCTGTCCGGCAGTGAAATATGCTGCCTCGGATTGTGGTGGAGTCTCCTTCTTTGGAGGTTTTTTAGCAGAGGCTGGATGGTCATCTGTTGGGAGTGCTTTGATGTGGGTTCCTGCATGGCAGGGGGTGGGACTGGATGGCCCCTGTGGTCTTTTCCTACTCTACGATTCTACTGTTTGAATTTATTGTTATATTGCTTAAATATAATGAAAAAAATATACTTTATTATGGGTCAATTATTCAATTACTATTTTCATAGGGGGCATGGCAGCATGCCTCTTTGATGCTGCATACTTTCTATGGAAAAAAAGAAGCCAGATGGCTTATGGTCTCAAATTTTTATTGTTTTATCTGCTGAAATTCATGCATGTCACATTTATAGTATTTCAGTATTAAATTAAATGCAAATTAGATTATAGCAAATGTAAAATTCTACCTACTGTTGTCAGCAATACTTTGTGTTAAGATATCCTTCCCAAGGTAATTTTAGCACAAATATTGTGTAAGCATACCTAGGAAGGTAACACAGATGTCTGAATCTCATTTAGAACTTTGACATCAACTAATTGTTCTCAATTTACTCACTTCCATACCTCAACTACATACTCTATAATACATAGCTGCAATATTGACCCAATTAACAGCTGAACTGACTAGCAATCTTCTAACAATTAAAAAGTTATTGCCCATCAACCAGACGTGATTTTTTTTTAAACATTAAGAATATTTAATACAATAAAAAGCACAAGAGCATAGCAATGCAGTTTTTAGTAAGAGGATGAGAAATGACTATGGTCCATCAAGTTGTATGTTCTAGCGGAGTATGGACTGTTTATTTTACTCTTCACTTGGTTATCTGTCACTTGTTAAATCAGCTTAACATAAGGGAGTTTGAATGTTGAACTGTACAAGGGTGTGCTTTTTTTGTGAGCTGCCTATTTCGTGTATATAAAAAGGCATGATAATTTCAGAAAACATGTCCACAATTTGCAGTAGATGTGGTAATCTGCAAACTAGGTCTACCAGAACATGTAGGTCTCTGTAAGACCTATACTAGATTTGCTTCTCTATTATTGCCTACTAAATAACCCTGGAATCCAAAATATGTTTTTCCACCTGTGGCTGATACTCTGCTTTTTCCCCCTAATGCCCTTAACTCCAGGTATTGTTGCTTTATTCCTTAATAAACAGCTCTGTCACTACAACCAACTCTACATCCATATATTTCTCTACAAAGAGCCAATGCATAAGGAAACCATACAACAACACTGGACTATACTATAGGATTATCATAAAGCTTTCCAGTTGCCCCCAACAAGATGGATATAACAATGCTTGGCTACCATGCAGGGTTCACTCAACCCACAACCTCTTAGCCACAGCACCACCTCCTCCAATATGCATATAATAATGATGGACTTTATACCATTTATACAAAATGATATCTCACCACTGTATTTCCTGTTGTTGTTGTTGTTATGTGCCTTCAAGTTGTGTTAGACTTATAATAACTTACCACAGGACTTTCTTTACAAGATTTGTTCAGAGAGGGTTTGCCTTTATCTTCTTCTGAGGCTGAGAGAGACGACTTGTCCTAGGTTAGCCAGTGGTTTTTCAAGCCAAGTGTGGATTCAGATTTTGGTCTCCTGGATCCTAGTCCAGCATTCAGACCACTACACCATGCTGAGCTGTCTAAATCTTCTGAAAATTTGCAAAAGCATCATTAAACCAGAACAAGTGATATTCATAGGCACTGCCCTTTGGTCCAGGAAGGTTCTCCTCCAGAACAGTGTAGAATGTCTGGCAGCTGAACTCTGAACAGGAATGGCCATGCTATACTTTCTGCTGGTTTGTTGCACATGTCTATGTACGTTACAATCAATCAATACTAAGGATTCTGAGGATAGAGGTGCTCCTCTCCTCCATCCCCATTGGTGCCCATGCCAACAGAAACTAAGACCTATCTGATATGATCTCCTATATGATATGTGCACAGATTATCTAAAAATAATGTTGTCTTTTTCATAACTATTTATATCCATATGCAAATTAATGGTGTTAATTGTGAAATTTAAATTGTCCTTTACTGTGTACCTTTTTGTAGTAACATTGGAATCACTTTTAACTCTTCCCACAGGTTTTCCAGTGAATGTGTTTCTTTTTCTGCCCTATCAAAGACTAGGTGGTCTTTTTTCTGACTACCAATTTTATGAGGATTTTTTTCTCAGGGTTTTGTATGTAAAGCTGTAAGATACTTCCTTCTCACTGAGACATGCTCTTTTCTGTCTCCCCATTTCTCCTGTCTCCATTTCCCCTGGTTTCTATTCTCTAGTCTTTTATTCCTTGTCCCTCCTTCCCTCCATCTCCATTCATAAGGACTATGTGGACTATTGTCTAGAGTCCAAAAGTTTTTCCATCTCTGTGTGTGTCAAAAGAACAGGTTGCTTATCTGTAACTGTGGTTCTTTGAGTGGCCATCTGTGAACTCACATAAATGGGACGTCTGTGCCTATACAGTGGGACATTTGGAACCTTCTAAAGCCTGAGGCCAGACATTTTTGTGGGTACCCCATGGCCATCTCTCGAGGGTATATAGTCCTCTTCTTGCCCAAACCTAAGGCGGCAGCCAGAGGACCAACAGGTAGAGCAGGACACCAGAGGGGAGGTACGGCAGGACTGTGTGAGTTAACAGATGACCACTTGAAGAACCACAGTTACAGGTAAGTAACCTGTTCTTCTTCTTTGTGGTCTCTGTGACTCACACAAACGGGAGACTAGTGAGCTACTAACCATAGGAGATGAGAGTATCATGCTAGAAAGGAAAACAACACTGCCTTTCCGAACTCAGCATCAGTTCTTGCTCTATTGTCCAGTCTGTAGTGTGCAATAAATGTGAAGGACTGCAACCAGGTGGCTGCCCTGAAAATTTCATGAAGAGGCACACCATATAGAAAGGCTGTGGAAGCTGCCATAGCTCTAGTGGAATGGCTTCTTAGTTGGTGAAGTGGTTGCTTGCCAGCCAGTTCATAGGCAACACAAATAGTTGAAGCCACCCACTTAGACAGTCTATGAGAGTCTCTGAATTATGCAGTGCACTGAATGTAGAGCACGCCTGACATCAAGACAGTGGAGGTTACATTCAAAGTATGAAGTAGGATTCTGTAAGAAGGTAGGTAAGACAATGTCTTGATTGAGGTGAAATGAGGACACTACCTTGGGGAGAAAGGAAATGTCCAGATGGAGGATCACCTTTTCTTTTTGAAAGTGGAGGTAAGATGGGTCTGCTCAGAGAGCGCAGCATTCACCGGTTCTAGCAGAAGTAACGGGGACCAGGAAGACTCTTGTCCAAGAAAGGAGTCTGAGGTCGCACATGGCCATAGGCTGGAAAGGCCTCTTGGAGAGTTGAGCAAAACAAAAGGTAGGTTCCATGCAAGGACTGGAGGGTAGGTTGGAGGATGGAGATGCTTGTAACCTTGTAGAAATTTCTTGACTAGTGGATCCAAGAAGCAACAGGCTCAACGCTGTTGTTGAAGATGCCATGAGATTGCTGAAAGGTAGCACTTGGTAGAAGAGAGTGATAGGTCTTTGACCGAAAGAGAACCAAGGAAGGTAAGGACCTCAACTGTACCAAAGGCTTCAATATTGAGATGACTCTCCAAGAGAACTGACAGAATTTCGACCAATTGTAGGAGTAAGATTGTCTAGTGGAAGGCTTATGGGCAGCCTGGATGATCAATCTGACAGAGTGGGGAAGAGCGGTCAGTTGAGTAGTTTCCACACTGCCAACCTGAGGGACTGGACGTCAGAATGCCTGATGGTACCATTGTGGATGGTGACGAGGTTCAGTCATACAGAAACCTTTGATATTGTCCTCAAGAGAGTGCCATTAGAGGAACAAACCATGGCTGCCTTGGTCACCATGGTGTCACCAAGAAGTCCTTGTCCTGTTGAATCTCGGTTAGTATTTTTGTGATCAACAGAAACAGACGAAAAACACACACGATAGGTCCTGTCCAAGCATACAGAAAAGCATCCCCCAGTGATCCCCTGTCTGCCTTGTTCCACTGAGAACAGATCTGGGGAGTGCCCTAGGTTCTGAAGATGTCTTTCAGGAGACCTGTGTGTAGTTCTCATTCATGACAGGACAGTGGAGTACGACTGAGGGTGTCTGCCAAGGAGCACTCCTTGCCGGACAGATGGACCACAGATGGTAGCATTTCCCTGCATAGACACTATTCCCAAAGACTGATGGCTAGATTTGTGAAGGGTGTGAGACCGAGTTCCTCCTTGCTTGTTGATATAATAGATGACTGTGGTGTTGTCGGTCATGATCTGAACTGCTCTTCCCTGATGGTGATACTTGATCACACAAATGGCTTTGAGGACAGTCAAGAATTTGAGGACGTTGATACACTTCTTGGATCTTGACCACTGACCCTAGATCGTCAGATCTTGAAAGTGGACTCCCCAACCCGCCATCAAGGCATCCATTGTGACTGCCTACTGAGGGCAGTCGAGGGAGGAAGGGCATGCCCACCAGGACATTCTGAGAATCTTTCTACCACTCCTGCAATTCAAGGACTGGATGTGGAACACTGATGAACTTCAAGGGCTGGTGTCGAAGGGGATCTACATTGGTGAGGAACAAAACTGTAAGAGATGCATTTATAGCTTGGCAAACGGAGTGATAGATGTGGTGAACGCTGCCATAAGGCCAGGGATGACCTGTATGAATCTTGCCCTGACCTGATGGTACCTGCATAACCAGGAGATAGCACAGAGCATAGCCTGCTATCTGTCTGGAGGAAGGAATGCCTGTTGCTGTTGCGAATCTAGGAGAACATCAATGAACTTGATTCATTACCAAGGGGACAGATGGGACTTCTTAAAACTGATGAGCAGACTGAGGGACTGAAAAAGAAAGATTGTGCTGTCAAGGTTGTTGAGAAGTTGAGGTTGAGATGGGGTGATGAGAAGCCAATCGTAGGCCTGATCAATATGGAAAGTAGACATTATTCAGGTCCTGTGTGGCAAACCAGTCTCTATTCTGTAGCAGCCACAAGATGGAGGGGAGAGTTACCATATGACAGCACTTCAGACAAATGTAGTAATTGACATTTCCAAGGTCCAGAATGGGACGAAGACCTCTGTCCTTCTTTGACACCAGGAAGTACCACAAGGAAAAGTTGTACTGAAGAGCTGCTAGTGGAAATGGTTCTATGGAACCCTTCTGAAGTAATGTGGCAATCTCCTCAATGAGTACCAGTGAAGGGTGAGTGATGCGAACCTCCCCACTGGGGGACAGTATCGAAACTCTATGCTATACCCTTGGGTGATGATGTCTACCACTCAAGAGTCCATCGTGATAGAGGCTCAGGCATGAGGGAATTTGCTTAGACTGTCTCTGAATGGGGGAGGCAAGATGGTGGTCACTGAAGCCATGATGGAAGAATGGTCACCAGTGTCAAGAGAAGAGCCAATGGTAGCAACTGAAGAGCTGACTGTAGCAGTGGTGTCAATAGAGGCAACGGTGTCAGAACTGGTAGAAAGTGAAAGATTTTCTAAGATGGTATAGGAGGAGGAAGTGGCTGAATAGTGGAATGGGGTATTGTCCTCGAAGCAGTTAAACTTGATGCTTAGTCTGGTCTGACTGGCACCTCTTGTACTGGGTGAATTTGTACTTTGATGAAGGAAGTTTGCACGATGACTGTCACTGTGATGGTTGAGGCTGGCAGTGCTGTCTTGATGGGGTCATACTATAGGGCCATCTGCTAGGTATACTGGTACCAGGTAGATGTCAAAGGTTGAAATCCATACTTTTTCACTGTAGTGTGCATCTTATGGGCATGTTCATGCTTTCTATCGGTCAATGAATTGAAGAGCCCCCTGTCATCGAAAGGCAGGTCCTTGACCACAGACCTTGCTGCTGAGAGAGGCCTGAAGACTGCAACCAAGCATGGCACCTCAAGGACACTGCACCAGCTAGACCTTTCTTGCTACAGTCAGTAATGTGTTTAGCTGCCATTATCTGTTATGAGGTGAGTTGATAAGCTTCTCTGTATAGAGCAGAAGCAATTTGTCGCTCCACTTTGGGAAGTTAGTTGAGATACGGCTGTATCTTGCTCCATGAGAACTGCTGGTTGCTGCCCATGCATGCGGAATAATTGGAGATCCTGAACAAGAGTGCCACATTAGAATAGAACTTATGTCCCAGAGCATCTGGCTTTTTGCCCTCCTTGTCTGCAGGTGTAGAGTTTTTGAGAAACTCAAGTTTGGGTTGCATCCACAATAGCATTAAATTTTGGATGTTGGGTGAGCCAATCCAACCTGGAATCGATGAGGCAGTAGAGGAACTCCAATTTCTTGGAGGTGGACACTATGGATGATGGAGAGGTCCAGGACTTCTTTGTGATATGGAGGAGGTAGGGCAGATGTGATAAAGCCACTGGAACTGGAGCTTGAGCTTGAAGTTCCTGGAATATCGGGTCCTGAACATCCTCCTGGTGAGTCTCGGCCTGGAGGTTCAGTGACCTAGACATGTGGTGCATGAGGTCTGCAAAGGCACAGACATCATCCATCAGGGCCACCAGTTCACCATGAGAAACTTGCAAAAGAGTAGAAGACTTGTGCTTGTATTTCCTCTGAGATGGAGGTCAACATCAGACAGTACCAGGTACCAACGAGCTCAATGTTCAAATGGAGGGGATCAGTGTGCATGGGCCAAGGTTGAAGGGAGTGCTTCTCTCAATCCTGAGGTAGACAGGAGCCTCTGCTCTTCCCTAGAGCATTGACCAGCTGGTACTAACATGTGGTGTTGAGCTGGAGGGCAGCTGGAAGTCTGTGCCATAGTTGCAAAGTGCAAAAGGCCTTATCTGGGAGGGCGAGTTGGTGGCACTTAAGACTTTTTCCCAAAGGAAAGCCTTAAGCTGTGCAGCTTAATTATGCCTAGTTTGGGGCGTGAACAGCTAACAATGGGCACAGGACATGATGTTATGCCCCTCTCATAGGCAAAGGAGGCACTTAGAGTATTCTTCCTTGTCAGGTATTTTACCGCCACAGGAAGAGCAGCTCTTGAACTCAGCTGCAGAGGCCATACAGCTGGAGACCAACACACAAGCAGAACAGAGACTGTTGACAAGCCAAGTCAGAAATGAGGGAAGCCAAAGACAGACAGATAAGTCAGAGAACCAAAGACCGAAGAGAAAGCCAAAACCGCAGAGACAAATCATAAGTTGAGTGGAAAAACTGAAGTCGAGAGAGACAAAAAACTCTGAAGAAGGCTCCTTAGACACTGCTGTTGCAGCAGGAAAAAAAAGGAACTAATGGTTAAGTGCTGCCCTCATAGTGCCTTCCTTTATTCCCAAAAAGGGATTTAAAAACAAAACAAAAACAGAAGTAGACTTCTGATTACATGTGGTTTGGGTGGCTGATAATCAATTCCTCAGGGAGGGCAACTTCAGATTCCAGTCTTGGTACATCTGCTTCACAGAAGCTGTTTACTTGGCAAGTTGAATATAAAAGTATGTGTGTCTGTGTCTGTGTGTATATATGTATATATATGCATACGTACATACATATACATACATACACATATACATAATGAAAAGTGGCTGGGCAGCTGAGTCTAGAACAATGGATCTCAAGCCAGCTGACATGAGGAACTGGACATTTTTTCACCCAGTATTCCAGGGACTGGTACCACATTAGGGATCAATGGCCACAGCTATTTTTTTTACTCTCCTGGAAACTTGTTAGGGAAAGGCTGCTGATGGCTTCTTGACTGGCACTTTTGAGTTGCATTGATCTAGCAAACTCCTTGCGGTTGTAGCACTTTGGTAAATCCCTGGCAGTATACAGCAGTGCATAACATTGGCTGCTGGGGTAGTACACTCAAATGATCAGGGAAACCAAATAGTACACTATTTCATTTCTTTCAACTCATCAAAAAATTGCAGTGATCTTCTTGGGTCAATGAGGGTGGAGTTAAGCTGCTTTCCCCCCTTCCAGAATACACATATGTGCACATTTCAACTCTGAGGTTCCACAGATTTAAGAGATAAGTTTGACTTTTTGCATTCATTCTGAGGCCAATCCTAGCTCCAACAAGGGAAGTGGGGCAAAAGAGGAAGTATGAAAAGCTCACTCTTTGGTCCCACAGAAGACTTGATACTAGTTCCACAACGTTGCACGGATTAGGTGCTGGCCTCTTCATGATCTCTTGAGCCTACTGGGTTTTTGAAAAAGGTCTCTGCTGAGGCTTGATTTCACATGCAAATAAGCTTATCATGGGAAGAAGCTAGGGAAGATCTTTCCTCCCCTACCCCTACTGCCCCCAACTGATTTTCCATGCTAGGAAGGGAAAGAATTACTAATTTCTCTCTAAAAATGATACAGTGGACCCTTCATATATGAAGAGGTTCATTTCTAGGAACTCTCACAAATAATTAAAGATACAGATGATCACTCCTAATATTATTAAATGGCAGAGACATGCGTGCAGACGCTCTGACATGTCTGTATTCATGTTGCTGTCATTTTATGTTTAGGATGTGACGCTCTGTGCTTGCTTAAAATCGCAGATCCAGAGATTATATACATGGAGGGTCCACTGTACAGTCATCCCTCCACATTTGCTAGGGTTGGAGGCACAGGACCCTCGTGAAAGTTGAAAAACTGTGAATAACCCTATGCCCTATTTGACACAAAAAAGGTATGATCACCATCTTCAACCCACCACAGATTTCTTTGAGGCATCAAGGTTCCTTCCCTAGGCAGAAATGTATGGGTGGTAGAGCTTATTGTCACCTCTACTGCTGCTCCACACCATTTTAATAGGGACTTACAAGCTCACAGTTTCTCAGTCTCACGAGGCTTGTAATCCCTATTAAAAAGAGAAACTGGAAAATGTATTGAACAATGAACTTCTAAAATTTGTATAGTTAAAACTGAATAAAATGGTACACAGTATAGTATTCAGGAATGTCCAATAGCATTATTAAGCTAGATTTTGGCAAAGAGAGGCAATAAATTCCTAGAAACCTATAACGCACCACTGCTTTTATGACTGCCAAATCAAATGCAAAGCCACATTAAATCAGTTAAAGATCAGTATATACCAAAGAAATATTTGAATATTGGTTTTATTCCAGTCGTTGTTCTTCACATTGCCAAAGGAAACTAGTCCTCATTGTCACTAAGGATTATTCATAGCAAGACATTCACTATTAAAATATAGATTCTTTGGCAGTTGTGTACTACCTAGTTCAAAAGGTATATAATTTTACATTGTTGCACATTTTGGTATTGACATCAATTGACTTTTGCAAATGATTAGGAAGGCAGTGTCTTTGATTCATTCGAATCTTGAAGGATGGAATTGCATGAGCCCAATCCAGCCAGGCTCAGGCTAATTCCCTACTGGGCTGGACTTGAGCAATTCAGTCCCAGAGAAGATGAGATGCCCTAGAACAGTGGTTCTCAACCTGTGGGTCACCAGATGTTTCTACACTTCAGGTCCCAGAAGCCCTGAGCATTGACCATAGTGGCTAGGGCTTCTGGGAGCTGAAGCCCACAAACATCTGGGGACCCACAGGTTGAGAACCACTGCCCTAGAAGAAACCCAGAATGTTTTGGATGCTAAATACTTGCATTCTGCTTTGAATAAAAATAAGGAAGTAAGGTATTTTGTTTCCAGTCCACTTATTATACAAGGAAAATAGCAAGGTAGTATAACAGGGAAGAGTTTGGAACAAAGTTGGATTTTTCTTGTGGAAATTGCTATCTATCATTCAGTGCAAAAGCATCATGAGCAATTTCTAAATACCATGCTTTTAGGGGGAGATTGTGTGAGGTCACACCAGATGTATTTATATCCTGATTCTCTATGCTTCCTCCTCTTTTCTATTTTTTTACTTTTTTTTCACCCTTTTTTACTTTCAGTGTCAGACAATGATGGAAGGCTCTAAAGCTCTAACTTTAAAAAATCTTGAATGGGTAGAGAATAAATCAACAACATGCTATACACACAAGGGGGAAGATACAGCTCTTCTTTGACAGAGAACATGGAATTCCAGCTCTCTGTTCTCCTAAGGTAACACTCCCAGAGCTATCTTCAAATAGATAAACTTTGCAACTAAACCCAAATAAACTACAATAAATAAAACTTGCAGTCAAATTCAAACTCAGACTAGAAGAAGACCCTGCAGCTTCAAAATTTCATAGTCTTCCTGCTCTCCCTGAAATTTTAGTTTCTGTGTCTTATCAGGAGATAAGCCCAACTGTGTTACTGCATCTTGCAGCTTCTTAGGGTACAAGCTTTGGTGGGGTTTCAAAACTGCAACAACTAAATATACAATTGAACAAGAACAACATAACTGCACTAAAACAAAAACAAAAACAAAGTATACATTCTTCTCAAGATCTGTCACTTATGATAACGATTCTTTTTCATGTTTATTGTGATTATATCTCACGACTGCTTAAAAACTTTAACAGTCTTAGCTGGCTGATGTTTACTTGCTTGCTATCATGACTCAAGATGTTCTGCCACTCTGCCTGCTAGTCTTTACCATGCATTGTTATCTGCCTGCTGGCCCTGACCATTGCTCATCATACTTCTACTGTTATTTTGGTGCTGTTTCTGCACTGTAAAACTTTGTCATACCCTGCCTTGAAGACTCTGATAGTGAAGAGGAAGGCTCTGATCTGAGGCAGAAGTTTGCCCAAGGGAAACAAACAACCACAACAGAGGCCTGCGCAGGTGGAACAAATATCAGAAGAAGAAGCAACACAGACTCTTACCTTGTTGGAAGGATGATGCAAGAAAGAACATCTCAGCCGTTCAGCTCATTTATGTAACAAACAAGCTTTAATGCAGGAACTCCTGTGGCAACATCACTAGCCTATAAAAGGCAAAAGCTGGCTTGTCTCTTCAGGGTCTTCCTAGTAGGTAAAGCCCTGTCTTTCTGAATCCTGCCCCTCTTGGACCTCTGCTAGCCTGACCCTGATTTGGTTTTCCCCTATGGATTTGTCTGCTTTGAGACTTTGAATTCTTGACCTGAATTTGGTTTGAACAACTCTCATTCTCTGCCATGAGAAAAGTTAGTTGGCTGCCTGGTCTGTCAGGGACACAACAAGCTTGGGAATACTCTTGTGTGACAGGAAGGTTATACAAGATACTAAGAAGATGATGCCAAGAAAAAACTACATGAACTGGCTGTCAAAAAGAATAAGCAAGCTACAGCTTTAAAGATCTCCACTTTTGGGGGGGAGGAGAAGAAAGTTTACAGGCACCTAGCAAAGAAGCCATTAAAGTTATCTGTTTGAAATTTTGCATAGTTCACCACTTAATTTATAATAGACTAGTCTGCACCCTGCATGAAAGTGTAAAAAAAAAGTTACAGCCATTTTAGTTTCCCAGTGCATGTCAATGGGAGGACTGAAGATTCAAGATTTCTGAATATTGAGATTTGGAGTCTGCATCAGATTTGAATTAAGTCTGAATCCAGGTAGACTTTATCAGGATTCAGTCTAAATTGCCAACTTGGGTCCTACATGAGTGAGGGTAGGAACCAATCACATGCACAGCCCTACTAACTTATTTCAGCAGTAAGCTGTGTTTACCAGTGATGCCAATAGCTAAGGCTTAGGCAGATATTAAATTCTAAAACCATAAATTTAGGGCTTCTGCAAATAGTTTTGAATCCATCCATCCATCAAGAATACATAATCACAAAACTCCCATATAGTAATGAATAGAAAAAGACCTTAAGTACAGAAACAGATAATTAATTCTTTCAAGATAAGACAAGATGGTTTGAAGTGCCTCCAGAACATGTAGTACTCTCAGGCCACGGAGTTATGAAAACAAAATTCACTCAAGAGGATCTCCATGAACAAGAAAAGTGAGTATATTAATTTCTATTACTCTGTACTGATATTCACAAGATACAAGAAAAAGTATGTTATTTGTCAGTTGTAACAACTGCACATGACTATTTGCTGTGAGTGGAAATGTACTGAGATATCAGTGGCATTTTTTTAAGCAGGTGCACTTGCAACAGAAGAGAAGCATGAAAATTGGAATTTTTATGGTTTTTCTTCTATTGAAGTAATTTATAATGTCTGCACTGACCCAGAAGGATTAATTTAAAATAGAGTTTTAACCAAAAGGATGTATTTTAAGTGATGTCTTTATAACCAACAGTACTGTGATGTATATCTGTTTTTTTCCATTTCTCTTGCAGATGAAATTAGCCCCTGTTCCCCCTTCCTTCATATGCAAAAAAAAGAGAGAGAGAGAGAGATTAGAAGCTTCTGCTTTTAGCGTCTATCCTGCTTTGGGATTCCAGTTAGTAGGCAAAACACAGTTTGAGTAAGCTACCATTTTGTACATTAGGACAAATGTACAAACTGGTTTGCTACTAACTACAAAGAGAAACTTCTTATCTCCCTTGTATGTGAAGAAAGGGAAGGTACAACACATATTCAATGCTGCTTGGCTTCCAATACTTCAAACTATGCTTTGGGGAACTGTCTGAAAGTTACTGCTGTCTAAATATGTTTTCTTTGTTCTTTCTTTGCCTGTGGTATAATTATTGTCTCAATATTGCTTTGTTGTTGTTATGTGTGTTCAACTCATCTCTGGTTTCCACTAACCCTATTCTAAATTACCAAAATTTACTGAAGTCTAAGAATTACATGTTGAAAATTTATTCTTGCTTTTTTTCTTTGATAAAGAAGAAAATATATACATAAAGAATATTGAGAATGAATAAGAGAATGTATAATAAATCCATATTTTGTATAAGGGACAAGTGATGTGAAAATACATGCATATGCATTAATATATAAAGATCTTTTAAAATCAGCTTGATTCTTCTGTTCAGAGGTTTACTGCACTGTGCTCACCATAAATGGATGTACGCATTATTAATATCCAAGTACCATAAAAGCATACATGAACACTTTCTGAGACATTTTACTACCCCAGTCCAAACTCCAATGTATCTTGCAATAGTGAAATATCCCCTAACAAAACCATAGTTGTGGTATCAGAAAGAAATTTGTTGATTTCCCTGGAACAGTTTTTGTTTGCAAATCCCTAAAGACCATTTTCTACCAGCTTTACAGTGGCTGAGACAACAACAACAACAACAACAACAACACAGCATTCTAAAGGCAAAATTTATTAGATTTCTTGGGAACATTGATATCCTGGTCAATATTTTGTTTACAAAAAGAAAACTATAAACTATAAATAGATGAAATATGGAGACACTATTTACTACTTGGTAAATTCTACCAAAAAATTGACACAAAAATGGCAGTAATTTTGTCTCACAATACCAGAAAGTACTTGAATACTGAATATTACAAAGGGTTTACTCACTAAATCAGTAAAAGGCCACTGATAAATCCTGATCAACAGAATACATATGGCTAAAAGGTATTTTAAAATAAGGCAAATGTCAACAAAAACTTAAGGCAGCTGACTATGAAATGTCCAAAGATTTTATGGAGCAATTTGAAAAACGAAGGTAGGAAGAAGGAAGGAGAGAAAGAAGGAAGGAAGGAAGGAAGGAAGGAAGGAAGGAAGGAAAGAAAGAAAGAAAGAAAGAAAGAAAGAAAGAACCCATACTCATTCTCACAAAGCACTTCAAGAGCTGTGGTAAAAATTTGTCATAGATAAAACCTTGTGAAGGACATCAGAGAAGCCACAAGTATTTATGGAATGAACCACAAGCTGTATACAGAAGTTAACAAATGTCTCATTACAACCAGGATATGGTTCTCTTAGTAACAGAAGCATAGTGTTCACATTATAGTCAACTTAAAATTCCACCATAATTAAAAGGGAGAAAATAATCTGTTTCAGATATTACTGGAAAATACTTTCCAAACAAACAAAACATCTGTTGAAACCAAATACAATGTAAATTATATTTACTCACACACCATTAATAAAAAGAGGGGTAACAGTAAGCTTTGTGAAGCTTTTCTCAATTTTACAGTTACACTGCTTACCACAACCAAGATTTTTGTATGTCAATTTTAAACATATATGGCAGCAAAGTATCCTTGAAATGACTGTTCAAAAACATATTTTTGAATTCAGCTGGAAGAACATATGGGATATGCATTTTGTCAACGATTTGCCTATATGGAACACTATTTAAATGCAAGTATAATTGCATGCTCAGGAACCAACTATAAAGTTGTCCCACCACAGGTAAAATGAATACCAGGACACTTTACTACTATGGTTCAAAGAGAAACATTTAGCTGATAGCAAACTTCATTAATATCAGCCCTGTTGAAATTTATACAAAATCAGGCACCACCAAGATGATTCCAACAATGGTAAATAGAGTGACCTTGAGTCCTTATTTATTTATTTAGAGTATTTATATGCTGCCCTTCACCCACAAAGGCTCTCAGAGCGGCTGGCAAATTGTTAATTTGACCGTTCCCATGCCCTCAGGCTTACAATCTAAGTAAGACAGGACACACAAGAAAAAGGGGATGGCAGTGGGGGAGTGAATTAAATCTAACAGATACTGCAGATCCCTTTTCCTAAAGCCAGAGCAGTACCAGCTGGAACAGAAGGAGGGCCTTTCATCTGCTTCTAGACTTTATAAAGAAAAGCCCTCTACTTTATTCTGTGCTCCAGCCCTCATGAGAATATCTTCACTTGCAGAAGTTCACTGATGTGCCTATGTGGGAGAGGGCTTTCTCTTATTTTACGTACAGACTGTGTGATGATGTTCCCTCAAAGCTGTGATCAGTTCCCCTTCTCCTGGCTTTTAGGAAGAGCTTCAAGGCTCATCTCCTCAACATGGCCTTTTAAACTGTTTTGATGTTTACTAGTCATTGTGATTATTTAAATCATTTTATTCCTTTAAATTTTTAGTGATGTCTTCTGGCTTGCTGCCCATTTCAGTTGAAATTTGGAATAAAATGTATTAAATAAAATAAAAACAGTTAAACAAAGGGCTGTTAGAAAGATCAGTCCTTCATTTGAAAACACCTGTTTGAAAGCCTGACTCTTCTAAATCCAATTTAAAGATAATGAGTCCTAAAAATGGGAGGCCAGGGGTCTGGAAACTGCCTATCCACATTTACCACCTAGACAGCAGAGTAAGAATGGACATGGGCCATGTAGTCAATCTTCTCCACTGCTATGAGGCATACTGTCTTTCTACTGAAATTCTAGTTATTACTTGGTCTAGGCTTACAAATTAACATGTGTTGTGCCTTCTTTATTTTTTTCTTTATTTCTTGGTGTTGTATTTCCTCTTTTGGGCTATACACAAGTAGTTATACAACTGGTAGAAATACTACACTTCCCAATCTTGATGATTAATCCCTATATCCACATATAAATGTCCTAGAAAATTTGTGGATAGATGATAGTTGTGCAAGGAATGCCTCATTACAGTTGCTGCCCAAGCCCCCACTCCCCTCTTCCCAGAACAGAAATCAAATGGTCCAGTAATTCAATCTTCCAACACTGTTGATATGACATCATCTTCTGACAGCATTTGAATATAGCACATTAACTTAAGGGGCAACAAAGTATGCCATACAATACACAATTCTTGCTCTCCAAAATCTAGCTGCAGTAAACTACCCCCACCCAAAGCAGTTGCGGTACGAGAGAAATACATCACTCTGCCTAATAGCAAGGCTGGCCCTGCATTCTACAGATTTCCAAAGGTTAATAAATAATGGAAAATTATTGCGTAGTGTGGCAACTTACACGTCAAAAAAAGAGAAAAGGCAGTGTCTACTTTACCAAATGAGAAAGCATAGATTTACATAAAATGTGAATGTGCTAATGTATAAGCCATAAATGGAAATGTAGAAATAATTACAATAATTTAAATGGAAACCCATCACATCCCACCATAGTGGAGAAGACTGTGACCAGATGATCTACATCCCTACTTAGTCTGTTATCCATCCATTGTGGATTGGCAGCTTCAAGATCCCATGTTCTCCCTTCATAGGATTCTTTATACTTAAACTGGTCTTAGACTGGAAACTTTCCAAATGGGGGGCTAGCAGAGCATTCAGTCACCCTACTACTGAGACTGGTGAGAAAGCTTTGGTGTAATGATTTTTCCAAAGTATCTCATAGGAATATTTTTCATGAATATTAGCCATGAGATAGAAATGTATTTAGATGGTGACAAAACTAATTCATAACTTGCTCACATTCAAATATGTCTACACATTAGGAGACTGTACTAACTGCCATATTTTCAGTTCTGTTTCAATTGTGCTAAGATAAGAATCTGGTTCCCTAAGGCCTCCTCCCATTTCTGGTAATGTCACTTTTTTTAAAAAATGCAATTTTTAAAGGGAAAAACTACTGCAAGCCTGCAACTCAACTGCACTCCCATGCAAAGGTCTGACCCTTCTATATGCCCTGGTTCTGTAACACAGTGTTTCAGCCACTTTCTCTTAAAATGAAACCCAAGCAAAGGCACAAGGAGCACAAGACAGGGTACTGGTTTTAACTAGCACATTGCCCACTTGTTGCCACACAAATCTGATTAAGTAATATTTTCTTGAAAGACACTTCTCTGATTTCCCCCATTTTTGGTAGTAAGGCAGGTATTAAATGGGAAAGGACCTTTTCATTCACAGGACCCCAGCCTCTAAAGCAGTGGTTCTCAACCTGTGGGTCCCCAGATGTTTGTGGACTTCAGCTCCCAGAAGCCCCAGCCACTATGGTCAATGCTCAGGGTTTCTGGGAGCTGAAGTCCACAAACATCTGGGGACCCACAGATTGAGAACCACTGCAAAGTACTCTGTCAATGCCTATACTGTCTTTTTGCACCCAGGTGAAGTCCTCTTTGTCTGCACAGAACCTTTTAGATCTGTGACTTGTTATTTTTCTATTCTCTCTTTTTTATTTGATAACTACTGATATTCAACCTTCATTTATTATTTTATTTTGTATTTACTCTATGTTCTTCTTATGTACTTTCATAAACTGGTCTGAGGATTCTTTTTGGGAATGAAGCATGTTATATTAAATATCCTTTTTTAAAAATAGATATGGATGTGTAACGTAGGGCTCTGTCAATTCATCTCACAGTCAAGAATCCCTTTTCTTTTATCCCATATGAGAAAATTCTGTAGGAGGTGCCATTATTGCTCCTCCACCTATGAAAAGGTATCCTGATGAAAAGTTACCCACCATGCAAAGATATACTGAATTTGCTGGCATATAAGACTCACTTTTTTCCCAAAAAAATACTGTTTGAAAATAGGATGTGTCTTGTACACTGGTGTGTCTTATATGCCAGTGCATCTTATACACCAGCAAATACAGTAAATGTTGACTGTATCAAAGTTGGACTGCTTAACTGTGTGAGTGAATAGACTACAACAACTATTACATGAGGTCTCATCTCATCTAACTTTCTCTACAGGAAAGTTATAAGATTTCATGCAATAATGCTAACAATAAGGCAGCTTCAGATGTTATAGCTTTCACACAAGGAAAATTATCGATTTTCTCTAACTTTTCTAAAACCTCTGATGAAATGTTTCATCAGCATATAGGACTTCTTCAATTATGTTGCCAAACATATTTACACCCACTCTCATACTTTGTAGCTATGTGCTAAAAACAAAACAAAACAAAAAACGAAACCCCGTGTAAATTGTGAAATGCCTAGGCCATTCAATATTTGTCAACATTCCCTCTCTCACAGGTTCCTTGGTACTCCACCACTTTCTCTTAGTTTAGTATGTGTTAGCAGGCCAGAGAATCATTCTATTGTGTAATTTTACCTATTCTTAATTGTTTGGAGACAAGCACATCACAGCACAGCCAAGGAACACATTCCCACGAAACCACTTCAAAAGACACATTTCCCTGGATACTTTGATATGAGACTGAGAAGCAAATTTTCCTTTAAAAGTGCACTATATAAAAACTTCTTTCCTCCCTCCTCAGAGCAAAATGGGAAAGTTGCAATAAGCATGTACCATTCTAGAAATTCCTATGCTTGGTTGAAAGTAAAACCTGTCATTTTTAAAGCCGTAAAATGTTTTACTGCTGGGAAAAGATTTTGATGTTTGTAACTTACTTCTATTGAAGTATACTTTTTCAAAAAAAAAAAAAAGAAAAGAAAGAAGAAAGAAATATTGCCACATCTGAGAAACAGACCAACAGGAAGCATAATACACTTGTTCATCTGTATTTCTGTGACTTTTCTCACTTGGTATTATTTGCAACTCTACTTTCATGTTTCTCAGCAATGCCAACTCTACTAAGGATCATATATTATTTTTATCATGTTGATTACATATGTTCTCCAGTTTTTCTCCCTACACATGATTAGTGTGGTTTGCACAAAGTCAGTGACACAATCCAGAGCATGACAAAAAATGTGTTTACTGTGAAACTTTGCCTTAGAAGTTTGCTTTCTTTCACAGCTTTGATCCACATGACATCAGCAGTCCAGCATTTTGAATGTCTGCTAACCATTTAACATTATGGAAATCACTTTCACACTATGTAGCTACTGAGAGAATGATATTTGTAAAAAATATGTCTTTCCTAACTGAATTTTCACAGGCAAAGGAAAGCCATTTAGATAAAAATCCCAATGGTACCACAGCTTTGTGGATATTTAGTTTGTGATTCAGAAATACCTGCTGTTGACTTTTGACTGAAGTGTCTGAGCATGAAAAAAAATTAAATAAAATACAAACCAATATGTTTTCACCAAGATCCAAGTTCTATGGATCACTTTCACACTAACTCTGGGAAGACATGAAAACTGAGTCAATGTTGAAAGGATCAGATTCTATGGAATGCCAGCCTTTCATATGTTGAACTTAATGTTTGCAAAACAGCCTATTTGCAAAGACCGCAATTAACATGGTTCAAATTGGATGATATATGTGCCCTGATTTTGTGTTGTCCAAATTGTACATATATAGCCTATGTACACTGAGCTGTATATATGTAGGCCCTATGCAAATACTGTTCAGTGTGTACGCAGCAAGTGGAGACAAACTAATGCAATCCCAGTCCTCAATTAAGGATGCTGTATCACTGATTTCATGTGGTTGTCTTCCTCCAAAGACTTTAATTTTTTTTAAAAAAATATACTTACTGATATATGTCTTTCCTCAGCACAACTCTACTAAGTGGATTGTCAGCTTGAGGAGCCATTGATACAGAACCAATTTTAAGCACCAAGGTATCTTCCTTGTTTGTCTTACTATCTGCAATTGAAATGAGAAAAAAACAATATCTGGATTATATTTATGCACATATACAGAGACAAGTGTGCTAATTGGTGCTAATTTTGTGCTAATTTTGAATGCCTAAGTGTCAGCAGCTTTACTTATCTAACATGTACAAATAAAGTAATAAGAACTACACAAAAGTAATCTACCACCTGAGAACTGCATCTAATCCATATACACAAACAACCAGTGTGGCCATCACAGAGCAAGCTACCAGCCCCTGAACTATACAGGAAGGAGTCAAGCAGTTTGTTCATAAGAAAGATGAGGCAAACCTGGGCTGTTGCTTAAAAAAAAGTTTATAGTTTGAGTTTAGTTGGTTTAGCTCTCTATATTTCTCAATCATTTTTTCCATATGAAAACAACAGTGTGTTGATTTTGTTGCGTAGCTCTTTGTAATACAGAGTAATCAAGATAAATATTCAAATACATCATATACAGTTAGGTCATCAAGTCTGACATTTAATGGTATTCTGGTAGTGTGGGAGCTGATATAGAACCCTTACTTCATTAATACCAAAAAAGTAGGTGTGACAGTGATTTGGATCTTAATTCAAGCTCAAATGGTGGGAGTATTTACTCAGTGGAATTTCATTCTTTGGATACTACTTCCATGTTAGAAAGAGAGCAATTTTTGCTGATTTCCCTTCCCCTCCACAGTCACTTTCACACATGAACAAATTATTTGAAGTTTGGGGAATCTGTGGAACCATGCTGGCTTAGTAGCAATTGCCTCCCCTCTGCAACATATGCCTCTTCTAGTTTGAAGTCCCTGAAACTCATGGAAGTTCTTCCATTAAGGAAAAGAAGTCAGGCTCTAACTTGATCTATTTAACTGGAAGGTAAACAGTGTTTAATACCAACCAGTGAAATGTCTGTAATTGTGACAAGCACAGCATATAGGCTGTTGTCATTGTGTGCCTTCAAGTTGGTTCTGACTTATGGTGAACCTAATGCGAACTTGTCACGGGGTTTTCTGGGGCTGAAAGTGTGTGATGCACCCAAAGTCACTGTGGATTTCAAAGGCTGAGCAGAGAACTAAACCCTGGTCTCCAGGATCAATGCTCAAACTATGCTGGCTCTCACAGTATATAGGACATCAGTATATTTCACACACTGAAATATTATGAGCATATGTTCATTTGCACTAATGTGTGTCTGTCTTTCTGCTATTTGGTATACTGCAGAGAAATGAAGAACTGAACATGTTCTACAGAAATGAAATCTGTATTCTATGTTCTGTAATTTCTTTCTCCCCATGAAGGATTTCATTATATTTTAAAAGATGACAGCGACATCTGATATATACATACAGGCAGGCCTAGTGTTCTCCACAAGTTGATGCTCTGAGGATGTGCTCAAGCTTTCAATTCCCCTTCTCCATCTGCGGCCACCCAGTGAGATATCCCAGACAATTGTTTTGAAAGCTAAGCTTTTAGCTACAGATGCTAAGAATGTGGTGAGTGTTAAGTACTTTGCTAAATAACACATTGCTTGATGTGGAAAGAGCAAGCAAACTTTACATTCAACTCAGAAGAATAATGTAAGAGAAAGTGTGTGTGTGTGTGTGTGTGTGTGTGTGTGTGTGTGTGTGTGTAAACCAGCTTCTCCACACCACAGAGTTCCATCCTGGATGAATCTAACCACCATACTGAGGCCATGATCAACAGTACAGACACATTGCTTTAATGCACAAACTATGCTGGGAGGCAAATAATTCCACAATCTAGTCACTGAACACACTAAACATAAAGAAGAAGCTGATCTCTTATTTGACTAAAATGAGAAAGATTTGGCGGATATCTTTTTGAGGAAAGGGGAATGATTATATACAAAAGAAAGAACAAGCATTTCTATCTCAGCAACACACACAGACACACGAATGTAACTCCAGTTGTCAGGCCCACTGGAAATTTCATAAGTTCTCACATAAGTTTCACTGATTCAATAGGTATACTTTAGTTGGAAGTAATAACAGAATATGGGCCATATCTTTTTTCAGTTACAAACACTGTGGTAGATATTTAAGCCAGCCTCAAAAGCAGTTAAAAAAAACAGTATTAAGATACTTATAGGTAACATTTCTAAACCACCAAACCCATATTCTTGCTAATGCTCACATAACTATACGCATTTTTACTGGGAAATGTGTTAAAGTGAACCTCAAAAGCAGGGTTTACCTAAAGTATATTTACCATCAAACCCAGCTTCTTGCTAGTGTTCACTTAACTCCTAGTGTTTTTGTGAATGTGTATATGCATTATATCAGGAAAGATGCTTAAAGTGATTTCAAAGGAGTTGGATACCAAATCAACCATACTGGAAGCTTGATACTGCATTTCATTTATATGTAGGCTTTTAAACTAAGCTTGCTGAATAAATATAGTCCCAACCATCTTACTATAATCAAGTTTTCAGCTATGATCAAACAGAATATCATGGAGAGTACCACCAAGAAGGTACCAACACTCTTTAGCCTTTCTGACAAAGCATTTATAAAATTATGTTCCAATGAATAGTCTTAAAATTTGTATTAATGTTGAAAATCCATTAAAGTGTTAGAAAAATCCTTAAAAGGATATTCCAGTTGCAAAACATCAATTCCTGCGGTATACAGTTCAACAATGGACAAAATGAATAATGGGCAAAACAAAGACAAAACAACAACAAGAACAGCTGGCACCCTGTGCAATATCTATGAGATCCTAAGACAGACTTATGATCTTTGAACTTTGGGAATTCACGTTTATAGTCGCTAATGACCAAACATGACCCCAAAAGCCTACCTCTTAAGCCAGACAACTTCCAAATGAACGGTTTCCAAAGCACTGCAGTTTGGGGACCTGGGGGACGCAATGCAGGGTGCATTGAAACAAGTAATTGCAGCAGGACCCCAAGAAGTCTCCCCAGCTCCCTGTGTCAATGCATCCAGTGACCAGGATAGTGCTACAGTGGTCATTACCCAGCTCCCTGATCTGTACTGTCATTATTGTGTGCCTTCTTGTCGATTCCGACTTACGTGACCCTAAGGTGAACCCATCACAGGATTTTCTGGGACAAGAATATGGGGCACACTCCAGGTCACCCAGTGGGTTTCCTTGGCTGAATGGGGAATCAAACTCTGGTCTGCAGGATTGTAGTCCAACACTCAGACTGCTGCACCAGGCTGACTCCCCTTTGATCTGTAGCACCTCAGAAATCCTTCGGTTGGGTCTCTGACTGAAAAGGTAGGTTTTGGGAAGCAACATCAGCAGAAATACTAACAACAGAGCTCTGTTGCTGTAGCTCCATCTATTGATGAAGAATCTTGGCATTATGTTTGAAATAAAAACTCCGATACAATAAAACCTTTTACTTGGTCTAGAATAATGAACATCCTGATATTATCATATTATAACTGTACCTTCTATATTATGCTGCATTTCATCCATTTTGGGGAAAAATATTCTTATTACCCCTGTATTGATATAAATAAGTGGCAAGTTGCGAGATGTGAGAATATGTGTCCTCATGGGCTGTCCTGGTGATTTTCTTTTCTCTTTTTGACTTCGTGGACGTTTTGCTTGAAAAATGCTTGCAATTGCATTGAGAAAAGGAAAGCAAAGCACAACATCAAATGCCTGAGCTGAAAGAAGAATCTCATGAAGGAAGTGAGGAGAACCATCAATGAAACTTTCTGATAATTTATGCAAAGTTCTTCTTTCATTTCTTGAAATCAATTTGTGACGAACATTTTTTGTAACTGCCTTTGTGTAAGTCAGTGAGAGGAAACCATGCTGTTGATGAGAACCATCCAGAAGTTTCGCAGTAGCCTATGCAAAGAAACAGATATGGCCAGAAATAAGCAACCCATATTCATTGAATGATATTACAAACACTTATCAAAATTTTAATCAATATTCCTCCCCTCCACAAAACCTTTGCTGGTGATCACAACCAAAAGTTTTTGTGGATTTGTATAAAGTGGTAAGTGCCATGACTCTTTACAGAATTAATTCAACTTTGATTACTCACAGAATTGATATATTGAAATGCCTACGGCCACACCACCCTGAACACACCCAATCTCATCTGATATTGAAATGAATAAACTTCAGATGAAGTGTAGGCCAATCTAAGGCACTGATGTGGTCCAAAAATCCAAAGAACCATAGTAGCATCCTTCTCTGGTCCTCAGTTGTATACTAGGGAAGATGACTGAAAGTCCCATGCTGTTCTGAATAAATTAGAATTTTCTACTACATCCAGATTCAGGAAAAACAAGCTGCTTACCTGTAACTAAGGTTCTTTGAGTAGTCATCTAAGCATTCACACATATTGGTCTGTGCCTGCACAGAGTCACTCTTTGCAATCTTCTAGATAGCTGCACTTTTTGGCGGTAACTACATCCCTCTCTTAAATCACATGCCTCAGCAACCATTTTCCTAGTTGGAATTTGCCTAATAGAGTGATATGCACAAAGTGATAAAAGAAGTGGCAGAAGGGGAGCTTTGGAAGGTTATTTGAATGCACAGATGACCATACAAAGAACCTCAATTAAAGGTAAAGCAACTTATTTTTCTTCTTTGTGGGCTCTGTGCATCACACATATGGGTACTGACTAGCAGGGTGGAACATCAGGAGAGGACTGAAGACAGAACCACACTGCCAAAAGCTGCATCTGCTTGTTATCTAGGCAGTAATGATGAAAGAATGTCAGTATTGTAGACCACGTGGTGACTCAGCAGAATTCTGGAATGGGGACACTCTTCAGGAATACAGTAGATATAGCTGTAGCTCTAGTAGAATCGCTCTTCACTTGTCCATCCAATGACAAGTTAGCATGTATATAGGACAGGGCAATTACTTTGGCCACCCATTTTGCAAAAGATTGTAGAGAAATTTGATCATCCTTCTGTGGTCCCAAGAAACAAACAAAAAGATGGAATTCTTCCTAGAGAGTTTTGTTCTTGAAACATAGAATCCCAAGGCTCTAGGGTACTGGAGGGAGCAGGGAAGAAGGAAGGACAGAAAGAAGGGAGGGAGGGAGGGAGGGAGGGAGGGAGGGAGGGAGGACAAAATCTTGCAAGAGATGGAATTCCAATACCACTTTAGACAGGAAGTTGATATTTGGTCTGAGAACCACTTTGTCATTGTGACAGATGAGGTAGGAAGAGTCATGCAAAGTGTAGAGAGCTCTTGTGCTTTTCAGCCAGACATCAGAAATGGTACCTTGTAAGACAGACAAGCCAACAGAAATGACACCAGAGGTTCACATGAGGCTTTAATAAGTTGAGCGAGAACTACCAATAGGCTCCATCAGGAGACCACATGAAGACAGCAGGGATATAAATTCTGTATTAGCTGGAGGAACTTCTTGGTCACTGGTATGGCACAGTGAGGTGGAAACATCCTTTGGGCCAGTGTAAGCTGAGACTGCTGCCAGATAGACTATCACAAAGGAAAATGATAAACTTCTGTCCACAAGCATTTAGGTGAATAAAAAAATCATAGAATCATAGAATCATAGAAATGTAGAGTTGGAAGAGACCACAAGGGCCATCCAGTCTAACCCCCTGCCATGCAGGAAAACCTTCAAAGCCTTCCCGACAAGTGGTCATCCAGCTTCCACTTAAAAACTTCCAAAGAAGGAGACTCTACCACACTCCGTGGCAGCACATTCCACTGCTGGACTGCCCTGACCATCAGGAAATTCTTCCTGGGGTTCAGGCAGAATCTCCCCTCCTGCAGCTTGTATCCATTGCTCCTTGTCCTGGTCTCAAGAGCAGGAGAAAACAAGCCCACTCTCTCCTCGACATGACATCCCTTCAAATATTTAAATATGGCTATCATGTCCCCTCTCAACCTTCTCTTCTGTAGACTAAACATACCCAGCTCTCTAAGTCTGTCCTCATAAGGTACGGCTTCCAGGCCCCTCACCATTTTGGTTGCCCTCCTCTGGACCTGCTCCAGCTTATCCATATCCTTCTTGAATTGGGGTGCCCAGAACTGGACACAGTATTCAAGATGAGGTCTAACCAAAGCAGAATAAAGTGGTACCAATACCTCCCTCGATCTAGACACCATACTCCTATTGATGCAACCGAGAATTGCATTGGCTTTCTTGGCTGCTGTATCACACTGCTGACTCATGTTCAGCTTGTGGTCTATGAAGACTCCTAGATCCCTTTCACACGTACTGTTAGCCAGCCACGTGTCCCCCATCCTATATTTCTGCATACCATTTTTTCTGCCTAAGTGTAGGACCTTATATTTCTCTCTGTTGAAGTTCATTTTGTTAGCCTTGGCCCAGCTCTCCAATCTGTCCAGGTCCTTTTGAATTGTGATCCTGCCCTCTGGCTTATTAGCAACCCCTCCCAATTTGGTGTCATCTGCAAATTTGATCAGCGTGCCCTCTATTCCTTCATCCAAGTCATTAATGAAGATATTGAACAGCACCGGGCCCAGGACAGAACCCTGTGGCACCCCGCTAGTCACTTCTCTCCAGGATGAGAATCTGCCATTGGTAACCACCCTTTGGGTACGGTCAGTCAACCAGTTACAAATCCACCTGACAGTAGCCCTGTCCAGTCCACATCTTACTAGCTTCTCTGCAAGAATGTCACGGGGAACTTTGTCAAAGGCCTTACTGAAATCAAGATATACTACGTCCACAGCATTCCCTTCATCTATCAAGCAAGTAACTCTATCATAAAAAGAGATAAGATTAGTCTGGCATGACTTATTTTTGAGAAATCCATGTTGACTTTTTGTAATTACGGCATTGTTTTCTAAGTGATTAGAAACTGACTATTTGATGATCTGCTCCAGGATCTTTCCAGGTACTGATGTCAGGCTGACTGGGCGATAATTATTTGGGTCTTCTTTTTTTCCCTTCTTGAAGATGGGGACAACATTTGCCCTCCTCCAGTCTGCCGGAACTTCTCCTGTCCGCCAAGAGTTTTCAAAGATTATAGCAAGAGGTTCCACAATGACCTCTGCTAGTTCTTTTAAAATCCTAGGATGCAATTCATCTGGCCCTGGAGACTTGAATTCATCCAGAGTAGCCAGGTATTCCTGTACTACCTCCCTACCTATTCTGTGCTGCATTTCCCCCACTTCCTCACCTGCTCCCCAACCGCCAGGTTGAGTGTTTTTATCCTTTTGGGAAAATGTGGAATAAGGAGCAGCTGAGAGGGTTAAAGCAGTGACCTAATGCATACTTATTAAATGCTTCTTATTTATAATCATACAATGTTCTAGTGAAGGGTTTCCATGCCCCACAAGAATGTCATAGATTCTTCTGAAGGTTATCAGAAATTTATTCTCCAAGCCATCACCTGAGCCTGTGTACTTCAGGATGCAGGACTGAGCTTTTGTCTCTGGAAATCATATTGTTGCATGAGGGAAATCCATAAGTGTACTCCTATAGTTGAAGCAGGAGGGGTAGCCATATCTGCCTAGCCCACCAGGGGTTCAGGCTCATGCAATTGATACAATCTCCCCTGATTTTTAAAATCACCCTGTTGATCACAGGGAATGGGGGAAAGAGGTACAACAACTGACTCGTCCATCAAAAGAGAAAGGCATTCCCCTCCACCGCCACCACCCAAGCATGGTCCTCTGCCACCTCTGCTACAGAACCATGGCAACTGAACATTGTGGGGGGAGGCAAAGAGGTCTACCTGTAGTATGTCCCATCTGTGGAATATCTTACTGTGAACCAATGGGAAAATCATCCACTTGCAGTTCTCTGTGGTGAGCCTCCAGAGGTGACCCGCCAATGTGTTCTAAGCTTCACATAGGGGGATGGCAACCAGACAAATGCAGTGTCATACGCACCACTGCCATAGATGAAGTGTCTTGGTGGCCAGTGTAGGGGATAAGTGCCTCCCTTTTTGTTTAGGCACCATATCACCTTTGTATTGTCCGTAACCACTTGAACTACTTGGCCATGAAGCAGTGGAAGAAAGGCCTTGCAAGCGTTGAATACCACCAACATGTCTAAGGCACCAATGTGGGCACATTCTTCCATGGATAACCAGTGTCCCTGAACTCTGTGTGTATGACAGTGAGCTCCCCAATCGAAGGGGGAGGCATCTGTCGTTAGGCTGACAGATGATTAAGGGGGTGAAAGGGCATGTCTTGATTCAGAGTGGGGAGGTGAGTCCAGCATGCCAGGCTGTCCCAGATCCTGCTTGGGAGATGGAAGTAGATAGGAGGCAGGTCTCTTGGCACATGTCCAGCCTGCTGAAAAAAGACCTCCACAATGTCCTCTTTTTCCTGTAACACTTTATATCTCATGGTTGTAAGGATACTGGAGTTCTGGAGTGAGAACAGGATATGCATGTTGACCATGTCCAAGAGTATCTTGGAGCTCTTGGACCATGTCCAAGAGCAGTATCGTGGCTCATGGCATTGTCTGCCAGAAATTCCTCAGGACAGACTATGGGAGCGATGGTATCTACTGCTGACAGATGGCAGACATTCTCACTCTGGAATGAGGACAAAATAACAAGCTCCCCAGTCCTATGATAGGCAGAGGAGCAGGACTCTCTCAAGATGATTGTATAGAGAATGGCAACCATGGTAGTAAACTTCTGGTGATTATTCTTAGAGAGGAGAAGGTTCCAGCAGCTGCAGAAGAGTGACTCTTTGTGGATGGATTCTTCATGTATTTCTCCTTCGGATATAGAACTGATTAGCTGAACTTCAGGCACAGGATCCTGATCCCATGGAGATAGCTCCAGGTCAAAGAGGCCAGGCTGATGATGTAAAGGTAAAGCAGTGATTAAAGCAACTTGAACATCCAGGCAGGTCAATTCTTTTTCACCTTTTCTTTAGGAGGATCATCTTAGTGAGACCTCTTAGTTTTGGTCTTACGCATCTTATTTTAAGATGAAGGAACCAGTACAGGGGGATGAGCAGACTGCTGTGCTACTGAGGGAGACAGCACCAAGGATTAAGTCCACTTCTGGAATAGTATTGGTAGATTTGGAGGTAGGGTCCAAAAGGCAGCCAGAAATTGAGAAAGACAATTAGGCTGTGCTTGGTGGGGATGGGACCAAATGAATGGAGTGTTCCCAAAGAAGCACCCAGAGCCGCAGCACTCAGTTCTACCTTACTTGAGGGGTAAAGTCAAGGCAAATACTACAGCTGAAGATATTGCAAAGAAGGCGCCTAGTGGCCATCAGCCAGCAAGAGCTTTCTCTTGCAAATGAACCAGCCTTAAATGGTTGCTGCAAGCTCACAGGCCTCATAGGAGGCCTCAGAAATAAAACTGTCCTTCTCCACTCCCTCTTTTATACTCATGAAACGTAGAAGATAAGCAACAACTGTCATCAAAAAAGTGGTTAATTTTGTATATCAAGGAGAACATGCTGAGCTAAGAGAAGGAATTCTTATCACAGCCTTACAAAGCCTGAACTCAGACCTGCCAAGAGACATTAAAAAAATAAAAAGGGCTTTTTTAAATATGTTCGCAGCAAAAGGAAAAGAACAGGTTGCTTACTTGTAACTGTGGTTCTTCGAGTGGTCATCTGTGCCCTCACACACTAGGAGCTTTCGCGCATGCGTGGTACCGTTCGGAAAATTCTAGAGCTTAGTAGCTTGGCGGGAACCCCTCCCCCCATGCATCCACTGAGCATGCTCAGCCCGCCCAGCAACAGTCGCTCCTCAGTTCTAAAGTCCGCCGATAAGGGACGGCTAAGTGATAAGTGAGGGGATGGCTGGGCGGGTGTGTGTGAGGGCACAGATGACCACTCGAAGAACCACAGTTACAGGTAAACAACCTGTTCTTCTTCTTCATGGTCTCTGTGCCTCACACACTAGGAGACTTTGTAGCTTACCAGAAGGACGGTGGGTCAGGTCCTAGAGAAAGGAGGCCAACACCGCTCGTCCAAACCGGGTATCTCTCCGGGACCGGCAGTCCAGTCGGTAGTGGCAGACAAAGGTCAATGGCCTGGACCAGGTCACCACTCGACAAAGTTCTTGCAGGTCCACGCCCCTGAGGAGGGCCGCTGAAGATGCCGCAGCTCTGGTAGAGTGTGGCCGAAGCAAGTCAGGTAGAGGCTGCTTGGCCATCTTGTAAGCAAGAAGAATTGTCTGTGTCACCCACTTAGAGAATCTCTGGGTGGACACTTTGTGGCCTCTGCGACGCTGACCATGGCAGACAAACAGGTGTGGAGTCTGTCTGTAGGTCACAGTCCGCTGTGGGTAGAAGGCCAGGGCCTGATGAACTTCCAGAGAGTGGAGGGACTGCTCCAGAGGTGTCGTCGGGCTCGGGTAAAAAGCCGGTAGAATGATGTCCTGATTAAGGTAGAAGTGAGACACCATCTTTGCAGAAAAGAAATATCCGGGCGAAGGACTACCTTGTCCCGATGAAAAACTAGGAACGGCTCATCGGCTCGTAGAGCTGTCAGCTCACTGGCCCGCCTGGCAGAAGTGATAGCTACCAGGAAGGCAGTCTTTAGAATCAGGACATCGGTAGTGGTCATAGGCTCAAAGGGTGGTTGCATGAGCTGGGAGAGCACCAGGGATAGCGACCAGGGAGGTAGTGGCGGAGATACCGGGGGGTAAAGATGTTGAAGGCCCTTCATGAATTGTTTCATGGTGGCATCCCGGAAGAGCGCTGCCGATGGAGAGCCTCAAGGTTGGTAGGCCACGACGGCGGAGAGGTAGACCTTCAGAGAAGGAAACGACAGTCCTTCTTGTTTGAGGTGGAGGAGGAAGCGGAGTACGGTACTGAGGCCGACTGGTGATACCGTCTCGCCTCTCTCCTCCACAAAGGTCACAAACCGCCGCCACTTTTAGGCATAGTTGCGGTGAGTTGATTCCTTCCTGGCCACAGTCAGGACATCCTGGATGGCGGGGTCGTCTAGGGTGTTATCCTCCACGCATGCAGGGCCAGGAGTGGCAAGTCAGGGTGGAGAACACGACCGTCCGAGTGGGACAGCAGGTCTGGTGCTGTCGGTAGCCTAAGAAGTCGACCTCAAGTGGCCTCGAGCAGGGGCGCGAACCAATGCTGCCTCGGCCAGTACGGGACGACCAGGATGACGTTGGCTCAGTCCGCCAGGATCTTGGCAACCACTCGACCCAGGACCGGAAATGGCAGGAAGGCGTAGAGGAGCCCATCAGTCCACCGGAACTGGAAGGCATCGCCGAGAGAGCCTGGTCCCCTGCCAGCTCTCAAGCAGTACCGGCGACACTTCGCGTTTGATGCGGTGGCGAAGAGGTCAATCACGGGCTCGCCCCAACGGTGCCGTATCAGACGGAATGCCTTGTCCAAGAGGGACCACTCGTGGTGGGCTGAGGCATCTCTGCTCAGGGCATCCGCAGTGGTGTTGTCCTGCCCAGCTAGATGGACGGCAATTGGGTGGACCCGGTGCGACACGCACCACTGCCAGAGCTGGAGGGCAATGGTCAGTAGCGCGGTGGAGTGGGTCCCTCCCTGTCTGTTGACGTAGCAGAGGGCCGTCGTGTTGTCTGTCAGTATGAGTACTGTCTGCACCACGACCAGGTTGCGGAACGCCCTCAGAGCCTTCCTGATGGCTAGGAGCTCAAGGGTGTTGATGTGGAGCTCGGTCTTGTTGCCAGTCCAGTGTCCCCGGACTCTGAGGTCTTCGCAATGCGCTCCCCACCCGAAGAGGGAGGCGTCAGTCATGACCATGAGTCGAGGAGTCAGTTGTCTGAAAGGCATCCCGGACAGGAGATGGCGGTAAGAGAGCCACCACAGCAGAGAGTGGCGTACATGCGTTGGTAGTCGAAGTCGCAGCCCCTGGTCATCTCGGAGCGGGTTGAAGGCTCTGACAAACCAGTGTTGGAGCGGGTGTGCCCGAAGTCTCGACAGGTACATGACGGCCATGGTGGAAGCCATGTACCCCAGAAGCTGCTGTATCCTCCTCGCCGATGTCATCGGGGTGTCGAAGGCAGTGGCCACAGCCCAGTGGAGGGTACGGGCTCATTCTAGGGGCAGATCGGCTCTGGCCAAGACAGAGTCCAGGGTCGCTCCAATGAAGTCGAGCACTCTCGCCGGCTCGAGGTGGGACTCCTTCGGATTGACCCGAAGACCCAGGCGGGTCAGAAGCGACAGAGTCTGATGAATGTCCGAGTAGAGTTTGTTCTTGCAGGACGTGACCAACAGCCAATCGTCGAGGTACGGGAAGATGGTGATGCCCTTCGTTCGCAGGTAGGAGACCACTGGGGCCATGCACTTCATGAAGACCCTCGGTGCGGTGGAGAGGCCAAACAGCAGCACCCGATACTGGTAGGAGGTGCCATCGGTCACGAACCGAAGGTATCTTCTGTGCTGCGGACGAATCGAGATGTGAAAATAGGCATCCCACAGGTCGACGGATGCGAACCAGTCTCCCCAACGAAGGAAGGGGAGGATCGTCGACAGCGTGACCATCTTGAACCTCCTGGGGCGGATGTATTCGTTCACCCCTCGGAGATCCAGAATGGGTCGCAGGGTCCCGTCCAACTTCGGTATTGTAAAGTACCGGGAGTAGAAGCCGGTGGTATTGGCCAAGGGCGGGACCTCTTTGATCACTCCCTTCTACAAGAGGGACTGGATCTCTTCCAGCAGAGCCAGGCTGGCCTGAGTGGAATAGAAAACACCTCGCGGTGGAATACTTGAGAACTCGATGGCATAACCAAGATGGACGATGGTGAGCACCCAAGAGTCCATAGTGATTAGACGCCATGAGGCGAGGTGTTTGGCCAGGCTGCGGCAAACTCTCAAGGCTGTCGGTAGGTGGAACAATGGCTGTGGCAGTGTCCCACAGGTCCCATCAAAAGCGGGACTTGGACCTCGACAATGACTTTTTTGATGTTGTCTGGCAGCTCCACGGAGGTTGTCGCAAAGAGGACATGGTGGAAGTCCTTGACGGTGCTGACCGGCGCGAGTGTTGTTGGAAGCTCGTCGAGGATGAACGGCGCCAGGTGGGTCAGGAGCCGAATCCGCGGCGGGACTGTTGAGGCTGACGGATCCCCATCTTCTTGGCCGTTAGCTGGGCCTTGACGATGTGGTCCATGGCCTCATCAGTTGACACATTGAAGAGTCCCTTGCCATCAAAGGGGAGATCCTCAATGCATTTCCGAGTGTCCTCCTGGAGGCCAGAGGACCGTAGCCAAGCGTAGTGGCGCAAGACTACGGAACACACCAAGACCCGGGCGGTAACCTCAACAGAGTGTCTGGAGGACAGCATCTGTTGGTTCGCAAGCGCCACCACTTCTTTATAGAATTGATTGGCATTCGCCCTACTCTCCTCCGGGATGGTGGACAATATCGGGGCGAATTTGTCCAGCAGGCTCCGAAGATATGCCGCCATACATGCTTGCGTGTTCGATACCCTCGCTACCAGGGAGGAGGCAGAGTAAAATCTCCTCCCGAACGTGTCAAGACGGCGTTCCTCTCCGGCGGGGTCGTATGAGGTCTGGTCCCATCCTTGGTCTGTGCGGATTCAACAACCACCGAGTTAGGCTGAGGATGGTAGAACAAGAACTCGGCGTCCTCCTTCTGGGTCCTGTATAGATGTTCAAGCCGATGTGGAATTGGCTGGGCAGAGGCTGGCTGGGCCCACGGATGTTTGAGGGCCTCCATAAGAGCGGGCAGGAACGGGACTGGGGCCGTCAAAGGTGGACGGGTGTCCACGTAGTGAAACACCGGATCCTGCACCGCC
This sequence comes from Iguana delicatissima, assembly GCA_948472985.1. NCBI lineage: Eukaryota > Metazoa > Chordata > Lepidosauria > Squamata > Iguanidae > Iguana > Iguana delicatissima. The sequence continues at coordinate 69,126 of CAOKZL010003106.1, forward strand.
GGGGCCGGCTCTGCCACCTTAAGACTCAGAGCTGTTGACATCCGAAGGAGAATGTCCAAGAACTGCCTCACATCCTCAGGCGTGGACTTGGGTGCTGGGTCCCTGAATGCCAAGGGCGGGGACTCGTGGGACTCAGGTGTAGACTCCTTAGAATCTGAGTCTGACTCGTAGTCCTGCGAAGAGGCTGTCGAGGAGCGGTCCGGTGATCCAGCTGATGACCGCTTGGGCAATAGGTGGCAAGACGGTACCGACAAGGTAACCATCAGAGCGGAGGTGGCAGGCTGTCCAGCCAACTGAGGAACTGCACTGGTCGGCCGTGGTCCAGGTGCCCCCGTCGGAGGGATCACCGCTGGCACCGGGTGCTGAATCGCCTGTGTGACCGTGGCCGCCGCAGTCGTAGTCGGCGCTGGAACTGCCTCTGATGTCTGACGGGAGACTGTAAAGGTGACCCGTGGAGGTGGCGAGACGTTCCAGTAATGAGGTGTAGGCTCTCCGGATCGCCGGGGGTTGAGGCAATCTTCGAGGTGAACGCAATGGAATGCAGTCACGCCGAGAGCGGTAATCTCCTCGTGACGGCGATCAGGAGCGGCGGTAAGGCGACCACTGCCTCACATCAGGATGATAGTGGTCCCGATATGAAGGCGAGTACAACCTGTAGGAGGCTGGGAACTCCCTCCAAGTGTGTTCCTGGTCATACCTCAGTGCGTAAGATGCTGAGGAGCAGGGCGAGTCTCGTGGCGGCAGGGACCATCCTGAGTAGGCTTCCCGATGACGAGGGGAAGGTTGTCTGACTCTGCATCCCGGGTAGTCGCCACGCTCCTGTTGCTCAGGGTAGGCCTCGCAATGGCACGGGGAGGGCTGTCTAACCCTGCATTCTGGGTAGTCGTCACGCTCCCGTTGTTCAGGGTAGGGATCCCATCTGACTTGTCGCTCCAGTCTCAGGGGCCCAGGCGTGACTGAGCCCGCCGGCGTCCCCAAGGCTGCCACAGAGACTGCCACCGATGCGGGGGAGGGCTTGGACACCAAGGGGGCCGCCGCCGCCAAGGGGAAACACCCGGACACCACGGAGGCCGCCGCCACCGAAGGGGAAGGCCCGGATGCCGTGGAGGCAACTGCCGACACCAGTGGTCCCGCTAGTGGCGCTGGGAGCGATCCGGTTCCCTCTCCGGCGGGCAAGGAGGGCGCAGGTTGGCCGCGGGAGGCAGGTCCCGGTCTCGGCCCTGGGGCTCCGCCCAGCCGTGGCTCCGACCCAGAGGAGTCTGTCGCCCCTCCCCCCATGTTCCGGCAGCAGAGGTAAAGCAAAGAAGCAACCCTCTGGTCCCGGCAGTTGATGGAAAGGTGGCTGCGGGCTGAGAGCCTGTGCTGGATTGGTCGCCCCCGGCCCGGGGGTCTATTTAGGGCGGGGACGGGGCGGGGAGAGGCACGGAGCAACAACCGTTGGCCTTCTGTGTTCTCCCCCGCCCGCGTCTGGTTCCAGCCCCTCCCACCAATGACTGCGTCCAGCCACCTTGCCAGCCAAGGCCCCTGTCTGCGTTTTGGGTGAAATAACCCTCCTTTGTTTTCTATTGAAGCCTGCTTGTTTATTAAGGCGTGACTTGAGTTTGGGATAGTTTGCTTTGAATTCAGACCCACCTGTGGGGGAGCTGTAACCCTTTGTTTGCTGGCTGTCACCCCCAGCCGCTTGTCCTGCGTCTGCTTGATCTCCGCCCGCTGCTGACATCCGGAATGGGAGAGGCACTTCTACCAGCAGAACCTCGAGGTGTCTGCGAGGTCTGGGGAGCTGCCGGCATATCCTCCAGGCAGAACGCCACCTCAGGGCGTCCGGACGGAGAGACCGCGGCTGTGAGTACAGGCGGTTCAAGTTGCGCCACCGAGCCTGCGGTATCATCGGCATCAGAAACCTCCAAGATTTCATGGGGTTCCGATTCCTCCTTTGGATTGACGAGGAGTTGAGTTGGAGGTGGAGTAGGGGGAGCCGGTCTAGCCAGAGAACCGTGCTTGTCCTTCTTCCTCTTCCTCTTCTTCTCTCTCTCTGACTCAGAGGGTGCCGGATGCTTACGTTAGGCTGCCGTAAGGGTCTTAGCTGGCTTAGCACCCTGTGAGCCCGCAGGGGCCTCTCCAGGAGTAACAGACGAGGACATCGAAGAAACCCTCGGGATCCTCGGTACGGCAGATGAGGAAGCCCTATCTGACGGTACCGAGCCCAGTACCGTCGATGCAGCAGGATCGGCAGCTGCCAAAGCCGGTGGAAATGTGGCCACAGGACGGCTCTTGGACATCTTAGCCGGAGTGGGGTCTTGTGGTGACAATGACTGCTCCCAGCAGAACGACTTGAGGCATGCCAGTCGGTTCCTCAAAGTCTGCGACGTGAACTCCTTACAAATTGGGAAGGCTCTGATGTAATGGGTCTCGCCCAAACAGAGGAGACACTCGCTGTGCCCATCCGAGGTGGCAACCTTATGACCACACTTTTTACAGGGTTTAAACAAAGTTGACATAGAAGTCCGGAGAAGGAGAGAGAAGAGACGAGTCAAGGAACGACAGTGACGATGAAGACAAGGGGGGGTTGGCAAGTCGGGGATAGAAGTCCCAAGATGAGGAGAACAAATCACCGAAAACTACCAAAACCAGTCCAGTAAGCCAAGACGAGTCAAAATCCGAAATCCAAGGTCAAAACCAGGAGACTTGCAAGAGCCGGCTAAGCCGGCTAAGACCCTTATGGCGGCATAATGTAAGAAGAAAACGTAGCTAAGCTCAGAACCTCCGTACGCGATGGCGGACGAGAAAGAACTGAGGAGCGACCGTTGCTCGGCGGGCTGAGCATGCTCAGTGGATGCACGGGCGGAGGGGTTCCCGCCAAGCTACTAAGCTCTAGAATTTTCTGAACAGTACCACGCATGCGCGAAAGCTCCTAGTGTGTGAGGCGCAGAGACCATGAAGAAGAAACAAGGAAATGATAGGGTTGCTACGTGGAGAAGATGGCCAATTACTAACAGGGGGAAGAGAGAAGGCAGAACTACTCAACACCTTCTTTGCCTCAGTTTTCACCCAAAAGGACAGAACTACTCAACATGAGGGGTGGCAAGCAGGTGAGGAAGGGAAGGAAATGCAGCACAGAATAAGTAGAGAAGTAGTACAGGAATATCTGGCTAAACTAGATAAATGCAAGTCTCCAGGGCCAGACGAATTACATCCAAGGATATTAAAAGAACTGGCAGAAGTCATTTCTGAGCTACTCGCAATAATCTTTGGGAACTCTTGGAGAACAGGAGAAGTCCCAGCAGACTGGAGGAGGCCAAATGCCGTCCCAACCTTCAAGAAGGGAAAAAAGAGGTCCCAAATAATTATCACTCAGTCAGCCTGACATCAATACCAGGAAAGATCCTAGAACAGATCATTAAACAGTCAGTTTGTAATTACTTAGAAAGCAATGCAGTAATCACTAAAAGTCAACATGGATTTCTCAGAAATAAGTCATGCCAGACTAATCTTATCTCTTTTTACGACAGGGTTACAAGCTTGATAGATGAAGGGAATGCTGTGGACATAGAATATTGTGATTTCAGTAAGGTCTTTGACAAAGTTTCCCATGACATTTTTGCAAAGAAGCTAGTAAAATGCAGGCTGGATAGGGCTACTGTTAGGTGGATTTGTAATTGGTTGACCAACCAAACCCAAAGGGTACTCACCAATGGCTGCTTTACATTCTGAAGAGAAGTGACTAGTGGGTTCTGTCCTGGGCCCAGTGCTATTCAACATCTTCATCAATGACTTGGATGAAGGAGTAGAGGGCATGCTTATCAAATTTGCAGATGACACCAAACTGGGAAGGGTTCCTAATACCCCAGAGGACAGGATCAAATTTTAAGATGACCTTGACAGATTGAAGAACTGGGCCGAAGCTAATAAAATGAATTTCAACAGAGAAATGTAAGGTGCTATACTTAGGCAGAAAAAATGGAATGCACAAATATAGGATGCGGGACGCGTGGCTGGATAGCAGTATGTGTGAAAGGGATTAGGAGTCTTGGTAGATTACAAGCTGAATATGAGTCAGCAGTGTGATGCAGCAGCCAAGAAAGCCAGTGCAATTCTTGGTTGTATCAATAGTAATATGGTGTCTAGATTGAGGGAGGTAATGGTACCACTCTATTCTGCATTGGTTAGGCCTCATTTGGAATACTGTGTCCAGTTCTGGGCATCTCAATTCAAGAGGATATCAATAAGCTGGAACGTGTCCAGAGGAGGGCGACCAAAATGGTGAAGGATCTGGAAGCCATGCCCTAGGAGGAACGGCTTAGGGAGCTGGGTATGTTTACTCTGCAGAAGAGAAGGTTAAGAGGGGACATGATAGCCATGTTTAAATATTTGAAGGGATGTCATGTTGAGGAGGCAGCGGGCTTGTTTTCCACTGCTCCAGAGACTAGGACAAGGAGCAATGGATTCAAGCTTCAGAAAAGGAGATTCCACCTGAATCTCAGGGAGAACTTCCTGACGGTCAGAGCTGTCTTGCAGTGGAATATGCTGCCTCAAAGTGTGGTTGAGTCTCCTTCTTTAGGAGGGTTTTAAGCAGAGGCTGGATGGCCATCTGTTTGGAATCCTTGGATGTGCGTTCCTGAATGGCAGGGGGTTAGACTGGATGGCCCCTGTGGTCTCTTCCAACTGTATGATTCTATGACACATATTACAACTGCGGTATCTGAAGAAGAACTGGAAACATGGCTGTTGAGGCATGAGATCATGGTGGGGGGGCAGAGCTATTGCCAAAAAGGTCAGCTATCCAGAAGATCCTGAAGGGTGACTCTGGTAGGCACAGACCCATATGTGAGATGCACAGAGACCATGAAACTGAAGAACTAAACTGGATTTCAAGTTATAGTTTGACTTGGATTTGTTAACAAGGCACAATCATAATAAAGCGGTTTCCCGAGTTTGAATGCAAAGGGATCCACAGTTTATTCAAAATTAACAGCAGAATTTGCATGCAACAGCATAAGGTTGACTGAATTGAACATACTGAGCCAAATCTGCAGCTCTGCAGGAGCTCTGACTTGTACAAAGTTTCTAATCCTGTGAATTTCTTTATTCATTTCCTATCTGGGCAGAACTCCACATATACAAAGAAAATCAGAGATCAGAATTCCCTTTGACTGTCATATTAATGATTACACACTTACTTAAACAAGAGCTCTAAATATAAATTGCAGATCCTGCATGTTTAATAAATTAGATATTCTCTTTTAATACTAACATACCACTGAATTATTTAGTTATATTTTAAATGAAAATCTTATGTAAATATAAGAATTATTTTTAAATTCTAAAAGTCAATATCTATGGGACTAAGGTAAACTGTAAGATTAGTATATTAGCTTAATTTGTGTTAGAATGAAATAATTGGGGTAAGTATCAGCAGTAATTTTGCATGTTCCTGACAGAAAAACAAATCAAACAGAACAGAACTTCCAATAACATTAATAAATATTAAATCTACCTGGCTGGGTTCCTTAACAACCACTGGATCTATTCACTCAATATTTTCCATGCAGACCACCCTCAACTCAGTATGACTCTCTAGCTCTCTCACTTAACTTAATTAAGAGTAAGGGGAAAGGAACAACGGGACAAGACTACAATGTGTCTATCAAAATGCAGTATTGCTGACTGCCTTTTATGTCTGCTGGCTGAAAGTAGATTCTTAATTAAGTGGCCAGAGATATACAGCATTTAAATAAAAATTACATAACCAGATATATTTATTACTTTCTCTCTAGCCTGACACAGAGCAAGATGTTAAAATCAGACATTGGCTTTAGCCAATAGAGCCGATGGCGAGGGATTGGGGGGAGTTGCAGTTCAGTGACATCTGTAGGGTTACACGTTTCCCCTCTCTGCTGTAAATGTCAGCTTATAAAATTTAAACTTCTACAGTCCTCAAAAATTTTCCATATATATTAGTTTTAAACATTCAAGTACTTCCTTTTAGTTTTGAAAGATCAGATTCATAAAATAAATAGTCAAGTAAATATTATTCTGCTGTTACTGTAGTCCACCTACTTTTCCAATGTGAACACAGGGCACAATTACTTTCAGAAACATGTTAGGCTTTTGAATGAACAAGTCTATTCTATTGCCACCATCAAACTTCAGTATTATTTGTTAATGGAAGTTCTGTAATAAACATATTGCATTGATTTCTTACAGAGGGAAAGAAGCCAGAGAAGTTACTGAAAGGGTCCTGCTTGCTGACGGGTCGAACCAACAAGGTACGTCTGTTCAGCTTGTCAGTACAGGAAAGGAAGACACCTCCACATTTCCCCAGAGACCAAGAGTCTTCCCCATAGCTTGAAGTGACACAGGCAAAAAAGCAAAGAAATACAAGCCATAAGAAAAAAAAATCAGAGATTTAAAAAATTCAGCTGGATTCTGCCACAACTCAATGCAGCACACAATAGACTCAAAGTTCTTCACCTCAAATATTACAATTCAAATAAATCAAAAGGGGAAATCATTAACTCCAAATATTTCCAATAGTTTTATTATTTGGAAGCAGCAACTCAGCAGGAGATTTAGAAAAATATCAGGAATTAAAGTAGGGCAATGTTGTCCATGTGAAATATCAGCACAACTTGATTTGTTTTTGATTACAAAACAATTAGAATCGAAGGAGGTAGACTGCAAGAATTAAGGAATTTAAAAACTATACACAATAGCACTGAAATAATTCCCCCGTCCCATTTCACAAGAACAAATTGACTTATAAAAGGGCATTACAGTGGTTTATACCATAATTCTTGCAATCCTTCTCCATTCTATATGAGAACAAAAAGTAATGTTTAGGTTTTTAGGAACGTTATTTGGTTAAATGTCTTATTCCATTACAGAATTCTCACCACAAGTTTTTCTTTGCACTGTAGAAACACGCCTTCAAAAAATCCAGATTGCCAGCCTTCTCCTGGTCTGGAAAATACAATATTTACCTTATCTGTCCTCTGCATTTGGTTAGAATCCGTACATTTCCGCCACAAGAAAACTAGTTTTTGAATATTTTAAAATGCATTTGCAGACATAATGAGATCAATTCACTGCATTTGTTTTAATTCATTAGATCAGTTTCAATGAAAGAAATAACAACAATACTTTTTTGACTGAATTTCAGTCTACTCCATAGAAGCAGAATATTTGCATTTAATTTTTATGCGAGGGGAATATCTTAGCTTTTAGAATACTGCATATATCCTACCAGGTATTATTAACATTCTGTATACTACAACATTCTCTGAACAGATAAACAAGAAGGAAAGAGTCACAGAGCTTGAGACAAATTTTGTTTTAAGAGCAGGATACTATTAAGTAGTCCTGGAATAATCCTACAGACACACCCAATTACTTAAAATGAATTAAAAAAAAAGACAATCACTATCTTGTTCAGTATTTACGTTGCAAGCCCAATTTGCATTATAATTACACTAGTATACTTTTATGGCCAGTGCACTATCACAATGATGGAAAGTGCCTCTTAAAACCAAAACCATGCAGCCCGACCAACAGAGGAATTTTGGAGAGGGGAAGTGAGTGATGTCCAGTCCTCTCCTGGGAGTGGGGCAGAGGGTGAGAGGCAGCTGGAACAGATTCCCTTCCAGTGCTTGTTGTGGCATGCTCTGCTAGCGGGGAAAGGCTGGACACGTCATTGCTCACCACTCACCCCACAGCACTTTGAAATTTTTCTGTGGAGGGGACTGCATGGCTACACTGGGAGATGTAGCTACAGAGATGTAAGTACATCCTTGTAGCTATCTCTCCTGATCTAGGATGTCAGCTGATATTGAATTAAAGGCACTGAAGTTGCAGCAGACAGATAATTAGAGGTGGAGTTGCAGAACTGTGAGTGAGAGAAAGTGAAAATACAAAACCTAAGGAAAATTGTATCAGTCTGTAAGCCTTTCCTTCCCCTTCAGAGCTGGCAGATGAGCTGTTATGGTGACATGTCACCTAAACATCATATCTGATGAAGCAATTATCTCACTTCATTAAAACGGGTATGACATTATGTAGTGTCCACAAATATGGGAGTTAGAACAGGGGAGTAAGTCAAATCCAGAGAAGGGATAGAAATATGGATGATAGGTATGTTTTCCATATTTTCCATATTTCTCCTCAGCTCAGCCATATACATATATCCACACATTTTTCTTGTTGCTCAACAAGCTACAGAAATGGGCATGCTGACTCAATTGATTTTAAAACAAGCCACTGTCCCCTACTGCCAAAAAGGTATTTGCTGCTCACCACTGTTGGATGGATGGTCAATTCTGAAACAGCAGAAAAGAGGAGACTAGGCTCTATGTGCCAATAGATGGTCCAATTTCTATTCTCTTTTAAAAAGAGAATTTCAGCCGATTTATAAATTGCTTGGCCTTCTTCAGTGGCTGTAATAAAAACAAATATAAATGCGTGTATGTGTGTGCATATGTGTGTGTGCATGCGCATATTATATAGTATTATATAAAATTATATATTATATAAAATAGCAACACAAATATATAAAATCTGTCAAGCTGATATACCAAAAGACACAGTTCATATGCCAAATTTTATACTGCATTTGCCAGCGTATAAGATGCACTGGTGTATAAGACACACCCCATTTATATGTCAGCAAATACTATTTGCCAGTGTATAAGACACACTGGTGTATTCTTAAGACGTATCCAATTTTCAAACAGTACTTTTTTGGGGGGAAAATGAGTCTTATACACCAGCAAATAGAGTACATACAGATATCCTTGTAACTGGTCACACCACTTTATCTAGACTAATATGTACTTCTGGCCATCTCAGGAATTGTATAAATAACAAAAAATGTGTAGGTTATCTTCTTTGCTATATATCAGTCCGATTCTTAAAGAAAGTGCAGCAGCAACTACAGAAATTTCTGTTGGATTTATGATATGTATATGATTTAGTATATGAATAGAACTTGACAGATTTTATATATGTGTGTTTTTCTTTTATATAATACTGATGCGCACACACGCACGTATTTGTTTTTAATACAGCCCTTGAAGAAGGCCAAGTAATTTATAAACAGGCTGAAACACACCGGGTTTTTTTAAAGAGAATAAAACTTGGACCATCTTTAACAGTGGTTCTCAACCTGCGGGTCCCCAGATGTTCGTGGACTTGAGCTCCCAGAAGCCCCAGCCACTATGGTCAATGCTCAGGGCTTCTGGGAGCTGAAGTCCACGAACATCTGGGGATCCACAGGTTGAGAACCACTGATCTATAAGAATGTGGAGCCTAGTCTCCTCTTTTCTGCTGATTCATTATATGTGCTTTCCAGCACTTATTCTGGCTCCAATTCTGAAACACTGCTGTACCCATACCTAGAGAAGACCCTTGGAAAAGAGACATGGACAAGCTATTGAAAACTTAACTTTCAACGTATTTATCATCACAATAATATCTACAAAGGGCATAAAAATGATTATAGCAGGATTTAATTTCAAGATCACTGAAAGGACTCCACAGAATTTTATGCAATGACTTTAAAAAATGCTGGTACATTTGAGACTTCTGATCACGTTGAGCTAACTCAGATACAATTTCATTTCATCTGTATTTTTCCTGAAACCGTCATGTTTGTAATTAGCAAGAATTGTGCCTATTTCTCATGAAGAATGCACATACTGTCTTGTATCTTATTACATAGAGACTGCCATGGGAAGCTGCCATAAATGCTACAAAGAGGAATACTACTTCTTACTATAAATTAAACTTTGATTGCAAGTATGACTGAATGATGAAAGCACCAGTGGGAAACTATTACATAAAATTATGTGGCCTTTCAGATTGTGTGGACTCAAACTCCTATAATTTCTCACCATGACAGGAGTTCCAGTCCAACATCTGGAAGGCCAGTGTTGCCCACCCCAGTGGAAAGCAGTAATCTTAAGCTCTGATGTCCGAAGATTGTAAAAGGAAATCTCTGTATCAGACACTCTAAATTAGCCATGAGGCTAATAATATGTTTTTTGTCATACTTTGTATGAACTTCCTATTACAACTAATGTTCTTTTTTCACCTGTGCAAACTATGGCACAGGAATATCATTTCAAATCATGTATCCTTTTGAATCAAGCAGTATTATTACCTATGTGAAAAAGTCGAGAATGTTTCCATATGAATACTAATATAATGCATATCAGATCTGTTTGTTACCTGTTTCTGTAGTGGTCAACGTTGAAACTTTCTATTTTACACTTGACTTTAGTATAGACATCTTGTACATCTACTGAGGCACTGAGGTCTTCTAGTTCACCAACAACACAGATTTCTGCAGCATATAATAAAAATTACCTATGAGATCCAATCATTATTCCACTTATAAAACACAAATATTCTTTGGGGATTTATCAAACAATATTTTTAATGAAGTTTATCTACAGCAAAGATGACTGTTTCTTAAACAGCTAGCAACAGGTATTCCACAAAAGATGAGACCTATATTCAGAATCAGGATGTTCCTCCTTTAAACATTTTCAGTCTAACTAAGCAAAGGTCATAGGCATTAAATCCCTAGCTAGCTATATCAGTAATTTCACACACAATCTGGTGTTTTATGCAATGGTCTTGACCTTATCCATCAGTCAAACCACTGGAAATCAGATTTGGAAGCAAGGAAAAAGCTGGGAGAAGCAGCCTAGACTGAGCCTCCTTCCACTCAAATCTTATTGATCTCATTTCTGTTATATTAATCTTCAAACAACCATCAAAATTTTGTGCAGACAAGGATCTGCACCATGGACATCTGCTACTGAAGTATTGCACACTAGGATAGCCAAGTAAATCACAGGTAGTGTGGTGAGAGAAAGTAATAAAGTTACGGATTTAATCTTGCTAGGCTATTTAACTTGATATTAAATTGGTACTATGTCCATATTTCTTCCTAATTTTGATTGCAACATCCCCTGAACCCCCACTAATAAATTTGACTTCTATACTCACATAAATCCCTACTCTTTTTAAAATGTTTGTCCATATGTCACGTTATATAAATCCACATGCTTGATCACAAAATCACCAACTGTCTTGCATTATTTACTGATGCCCAATGAAGCCTGAACTAAGAGTTTGGACCTTAACTATCAACTTTTTTTTTTTAACCAAACCAGAAGTCTACATTTCAAATATTCTGAACATTTTCATACACATCAACAATCTTCAGCTTTAGGTTCATTTTGCATGAAATCTGGTGTGAGACTGCAGGTACTCCCAGTCAAACATCGGTTTCATTCAAATCACAAGCACATGGGTAATGCTGCAAATATATCCTAGTAAATTAACAAATAATATTATGTTAGAAGGAAATTGCCTGGCAAATTCAAATCCCTGGGTTTGTTAAAAAATAGTATTTACTATGCAGTACCTGTGCCTTTATTTTCTGGATCTGGTGCAAACAACTTTACAGTGAGTTTTGGCAACATCCACTGCATCCATAAACTAACACGTCCACTTGATATGCCAATGTTACTTGTTGTTTGTTCTAAGGTAATAGAGTCGGAGAATGGAGAATCATCACCACCTTGTAGAGATTCACCCTGTCAAAGCAGGGAAAAACACAAGAAATCACTTAAACTTTGCTGAAATAAAATGTATCAAAAATAACTGCTGTTATGAAATACTGTACTACTAAACAAATACATAAAGCTTTAATATGCAAAATAGCAATTGTACATAGGGAGAATAAAAAAGTGCTTTGTTATTTATGGACAATTTGGGACAGACCTTAGATTAAGAAATAGATCCCTATACTATTTTTGCAGACACCCATTCCTCTTTCTAAAGACTTCCTAATCATAGGGAACTAGAAATTTTAATCCCTGGTTTGTTAACACCATTTTTTTCCCCACACCAACGTGATTTTGCAGTGACAGGGAAGGAGTAGGTATTAAAATACTTTCACTCATTCCCTCAGTCCTGGGCACAACAGCTTTCAGCTTACCCACTCCCATACTCCTGAGGAACTCTCTGAGTGTAGAGATCTTACCACCCCAACTAGCACTATATTGGCATTTCTGGCTATAATATGCTGCTCATTAATAAGATATTACAGACACCAATCCACAGAAAATAAACATCGATACACAAGCTCAGCAATTACCAATTCAATGGACGATATGAACTGGTCCTAGTTTTACAAAGCTATATCCAGAGATTGAAATGTTGCTTTAAAAAAAACCAACTAGTTACATTGGTCATTACTTTGATCACCCAAAAGATTACTTGTGACTGTTACAGTCTAAAAAGCAACCAGATTGCTCACTACTAACTCATCAGTGTTACCTTCACTATTGTGCCACTGAAAAATGCAGGAAAATTTTCTCTAGTTCCCCACCTCTGATCATCATAATTCTGAATCGACTACCCTACTGGGACTCCCCCTGCCCTGCCACCCACACAAGTAGAGCACACTAAGCCATGTAGCTGCCACATGCATGCAGCACTGATGCTTTGTACATTTGTGCAGAAGCTGTCACTTTGACTGGGAGTGGGGAACAGATGCAGGAAATATTCCTATTGGCCGCTCTGTCTGTTGCTGTAGTTCTTGTTTTTTCTTGAAACAACCAGATGATATTTAAATATGATATTCCCACCTAGAGGAGCAGCAGTAGGAGTAGCAAGAGTTGTTGTAATTATTATTATCGGACACAATGCAGCAGTAACAGTAAGATTTCTGGAACACTGTACCTTTAAAAAAGAAGATGTTCCAGTTCTCAAAGTCAACAGTGAGTAAAGATGGCAGGCCAATTTTCTATAGCATCATGAAATCTGACTGCTTATTGGCCAGATTGCTGTCTGGCTTCTTTTACTCTCCCTCCCCTCTCTGCTGGCTGGTGAGGTCTATGTGGACTGAAAATGTAACAGGTTGGATAGTCCCTCACTCATTCCCTCTTTCTTCCCACATCCTCCTGACTCAAACAATTGTTCTAAATTGCATTCTAGGCATGCAAAGCAGCCTCTCACCACATCCCCACTGCATTCACACTAACTCTCTTTCTGTTTCTCTTCCAGTTGGGCAGAACAGTGAAAGGCAGAAAAGACCAGGTGATTGTTATTTTTTTTTAATTCTTAACTTAATCTCTAGTTGAGTTATGATTTCAGTATATCTCTGCCTCTCCCTCCCCCCTCTCCTGTCCTTGGGGGCTCCTTGCTAGCACAAAACCCCAAACAGAAGGGATACATTGGTACCCTAAATAAAAAAATAGATTACAGCCTTGGCCATTACAGGCAAAAAAGTAATAGTATTCTATCTTATTACTGAAAATGTAACTAGTTGCAAGTAACATGTTACTGTCAAGCTCCAGACATGTCCCCAGGCTTATCAATGACATTTCCATATTTTTGTCTCAAATGAAACCTTGCAAAATTTCAAGTATTTGATTATATCATTAGCACAGGCCATTCAATAGTTTTAAGTTTTAAGCAATTTAAGTTGGCAAAATTGCACTAATAATTGCTGGCATGACTATAATTTTCAGATGTTTTCCAGATACACAAATTCATCTTCTCTCTTAGAAGATGTGGCTTTTGTGCATTGTGAAACAATAGGAAAAGTTTCAGTTCTATGACTTCACTAAAAAGTCAAATAGTCATACATAATAGGGGCCTCTGATTTTAAAGCAGCCGAGAGGACATCTTGTTGCAAGCAACATTACACAGCACAGAAAACACACAAATGCCAAAGTTTTTAAATACATATTTTGTGAATTTATGAAATACAGCTGAATTTCAGTCTTTCAACCTACTCTTCACTGTTACCTGACTCTCTTCTTAAGATTTATCATCATAAATCACATACTCAGATATTTTTATATATTACTTTTCAATACTTGATCTTCCTCTGACAGAGAGAATTTCCAACATTTACAATCCCTTAATTCTTCTGGTCTGTAAACTTACATTTAAATGTTATTTCAAGGCAATAGAGCCTGAAATTCTTAAGCTTATTTTTTAAAAGCTTAATGTTTTGTGGAAGAAAAAAAGAAATGCAATTCAGATTCTCATAATAGAAGAGACTTCATTACTGCATCCTGTTACTGATTTTTGGATGCATTTCAGCACCCACTCCCAGAAAATGAAAAGAGACTTTCACCAGCACCTATGTAGTGATCACTGGCTTTGTAAGATGTGGTCCTCTATGGGGCATAATACTATTCCATCTAAAACATGCAGAAAATAAGTACTCTTAGTGGCTGGCTTCTATCACATTCTGACATTTCTTCCCAAAAAGGCCCAGCTGGCCCAATCTTCCATTAAGAGTTTTTCAGCCCATAAGCCAACTTGTACATATAGTATATTGGTTTTAACTGTTATTTGTATTGATTTTTAATTTTTAATGGTTTTAACACCTTTTCTTTGCACACTATTCCTCTTTGATTACGATTTATAATAAAAATCTCACTGCATGATTGCTTCACATGAACAATTTCAGTTTGGATTCTTGAAGGTAAAAGCAATTACTATTATAAGAGTCTCAAGATGTGCACCAAAGAATTCCAATTACCAAGACGTGTGTCAAAGAATTCCTATTATGAAGACATGTGCCAAAGAATTCCAATATATTTTGGGATAAGAAGGGAAATATTTTCATATTACAGTGTCTATTTTTTAAAAAGAAAGTTTTAATGTTTAAAAATATTGTTTCAATCAAAACATTAGACTCTGACAAAAACTGTTTCTCATAGTGTTTTATTTTTGGTTTCTAATCCCTTACATGTATAGTTAAGTAAATCTACATTTTTTTCCCCTTTAACTGTGCATTTAAATCCATAGAAACAATGCCAGGATTTAAAAAACAGAACTATTTTCCCACCATTCTCCATGCCAAACCCTAACATACACAATTTAATTATTTTGCCAATTCTTGCAAATTGACCCAAAAAGCAGCATTTATTTTTCTTAGGAGAATTTATCTTTATTCATCTGGATGAAGCAAACATATAAGGCCTTCATCCTTGTCCTGTATTAAAGCTCCAGGATGATCAGAGTTTGGAGTAAATTACTGCTTTGCCTTATCAAAATAACTTCTGTGTTTCTGTTCAATCATTCAGCTTCCCCAAGGACTAAACACTTCCTCAACTGTTTGTACTTAAGTAAACGGTAACAAGTGGTCTGTTGTAGTCTGTACTACCTTTGCTCCAAAGCAGGGGTGGTTAAAATGATTAACTGTTTCTAAGCCCTGGTACTTAAGCCTTTCACTCATGTTTCCATCCCCACCACCCAGTTTGTAAAATTCAAGAATCCTGATTGCTTTACCCACACAAGAGTGCAGCACTCCCTATCAACCTGTCAGCATGAAAAGAATTACTCACAGCTTAAAAGTATAAATCATCTGCCGATAGTATAAATAAATACTTCATATGTTATTTAATACAAACAATTGTTGGAGTAGGTCATACCATACTATCCCTCCAACTCTAGTTCATTTACAGCAAGCCTAATACACTTAAAAGAACTGGAAAGCCTTTCAAAATAATCATTCTGACCTAGCAGAGCAGTAGTACATTTTAACCATAAAACGGCTGAAGAAAAAAGAAACATACATAAAGTACAGCATATTTTTATTTGACAGTGTTCAAGGCTTTAAATATGAATTGTAAGGGACATATAAACAAAATAGAAACAAATTTCAAAGTGGTCCCTTGATACAACAATAACCTAAATATATCCAGGAAATGTTACACCATAGCAAATTCCAGTAATTGTAACATAACTAAAATATTATAAACCCTGAGGAAATAAGTTCTTCAACTTAATGAGCCTACCTATACTATTACTGTTTACAATACTGAGCAAAAAAATAGTCAATCATCTTCAAGAAACTATATTGAGATATTTTGATTTATGGTCTGTAAATTTAACCTAGTTTCTTAAGTACGCCTTACTTTAATAATTTCAGGCACTGAATTTTGAGCTAAAACTGCTGTTGTTCTGCTGCCTCCTTTGTGACTTTCTTCATTAGAAATGAATACATGTATGGTAAGTGGTTAAGCCCAAGTTAGGCTTAACCTACAATAAAGTTTTAACAAAAAGAATTATGTCAAAAGGAAAGAATCACCAAGCTAGCACTACCTGCCACAAGATGTTCCGCTACTGCAAATAAATCCAGCTTCTCATCAACGAATAAACCAAAAAGAAACTTTGGGTAGGTTCAAGGAAGCCTTTTTGTTTGTAAAATACTTTAACAGATGAATTGAATCACAGACTAAAGATAAGTATGCAAAGGGACCTTGTAGCACCTCTGAGACTGAGAGAAAGAAGGTTGCAACATAAACTTTCACAGATTGAGTCTATTTCATCAAATCTAGACCAACACAACTATGTTTTTGAAGACCAGAGATTATACAGTTGACCTTCCTTACTTGTGGTCTCTAGATATATGATTTTCAGTGAATGTGTCATATGTTATACCTAAAATGACAACAACATGCACATGCACATATTGAAGCATCTGCACATGTCACTACCCATTTTATGGGATGTTCACATTCACATTTTTTCTTTTACGCAGGACCTACAGAGACAGAAGGCACATTGTAATAGCATGAAAGATAGAAGATGGAAGGTGTGATGAAAAATCTAGTAAAGACATTGTAGTAACATCATCAATCCAGTTTTCATAGTGCCTGATCTGAAACATTTTTGTGAAGTAGGACAGACTCGGGATTTGGACTGAAGGCTCTTACCTTCTGTGTAAGGAATTTGATCACATCACGCAAAGCATTTTGCCCTCTACAAGTCCTCATTGGAAAAGTGAGCTTTAGATGTTGCAAAACAAATTTTCCCATGCCTTATGCTGGTGAAATGTTCCTTAGCAGTATCAAATTAAGTTATCAGGTGGGACATCAGCACAAGAGAAGCTAATCTGAATCCATTCATCTTATTTTTGGTTTTCCTCAGCTATTAATTAAAACATTTATTATAACATGACCAGAAAAAGGCTTCACTAGGAAAGCAAGGAAAAGTTTCTTTCCTTTTGTTCCTTTGTTAACAAACCTAAGTATGGTATAGTGGTTTGACTGCTGGACTACAACTCTGGGGATCAGAGCTCAAATTCCCACCAACCCGTGGAAACCCACTGGGTGACCATTGGCAAGTCACACTCTCTCAGCCTTAGAGGAAGACAGAGGCAATCCCCCTCCCAAATCTTGTCAACACCCCATAATAGGTTCATCTTAGGGTCATTGTAAGTCAAAAATGATTTGAGGGCACACAATAACCAACACACCTGCCCATTTTAATCAATTTTAAAAGTGGTGTTCACATTCTGCAATCTAGAAAGTAGGAATTACATTGCAGATTCCTGGCAGTCAAGTGAAATAAGCCTTATGTCAGCCATTTCTTCATCAAAACCAAGCTTTTGCTTAATATGTCCAGATGAATCTCAATACTGAAACAATATCTGGATGACAGAGAGTAGGACTAATTTGACATAGCAAAATAATATGAAAGCTCTACTTAGGGAGGTTGGCCATTCTATAATCTCAAAATCTATGTAGATTTGTCCCTGGAACATCTGGGTGAGAAACCACCATTTCCAAAACAAAACTTCAGCTCCAAAGCAACTATAAGGTATACCACTTGCTTGGTGATAAAGGTATCATTGAATCAACTTTCCTTTACTTAGAATATTAATCAGGCAGATGTACAGTCTCTCATTAATATTATAATTATAATAATATTAAAGCATCTCCACTTTTTAGTTTTATTAACTGATAATATACATATCCCTGCAGACATAAAGTCCTAGGAAAAACCATAAAAATTTTGGGGAAAAGGTTTCTTCAGTTTTCCTCAAAACCTTAATTTGTTTTTAATTTTTAATTTTTTAATTTTTATTTTATTTAGTTATTTATTTTTGGAAAAATGGATTGTGAAATATGAGATCAATGAATATTAGGTTGATAAAATAAGACAAGACGTCCATATACTTATTTCCCTGCACATTACTTTCAGAAAACATGTAAGAGTCTTATTTTTATGTAAGATTATGTATAGCAGTGCTACTTTACGTAGTGATCCTTAGACCAGTGCTGGTACATGAGCCGTCAGCTGCCAGTCCATACGATTTTCCAGGAATGAAAAAAGCAGCTAATGGGCAAAAATATAGTACTAGTCTCTGGCATTAGGGGAGAAAAAGCCAGTTCCTGCACATCAGATAGCTTGAGAAGCATGGTGTACAATTCTGGAATATTGTTGCAGTTTCTGGTCCTAGTTTTCTCTTCTCAGTTCTTTTTTATGTTTAATGTCTGCTTCACACAACAGAGGACTAAAGGGAAGAAATAATTTTCTTTGTTTTACTAATATTGATTTCCCCCCCAGTTCTTACTTTTGCTTGTTTCACATAAACTGGCAAAAGCAAAGTTCCTTACAGTTCAGGTGTTCCTGTGTGTGCCTTCAAGTTACCTGCCAACTTACGGTGAACCCACTAATTTCACAGGGTTTTCTTAGGCAACGAATACTTCACAGGTGGTTTTGCCAATTCCTTTCTCTGAAACAGAGCCTACAGCACTTGGTATTCCTTAGTGGTTTCCCATCTAAGTACTAACTAGAACTGACCCTGCTTAGCTTCCAAAATTGGGCAAATCTGGCGCCTTCAGGGTATTTAGGCCCTAGGAGTTCTTTACAGCAAGAAAAAAAATTAAATTTACAAAAGTAAATTCTGTAATTATTTTCTGAATAAACAGTACTTCTAATATTCCAAACATATTGTTATGCCAAGCCAAGCTACACTTAATGCTTTTTATGTTCCTAAAGTAACATAGTAACTTTCAGTCTATCTCCACACTGTTGTTGCTGCTGTTGTTGTTGTGTGCCTCTCCCAACTGTTTGCCTAATTAATGAGTCCTTACTATATAAATGGCCTATGACTCTTGGGCTCTCCCTTTTCTACCAACACTGGCTGCCATAAGTATTATCCTTCTCCTATCTCTGTATTGTGGCTGTTGGAAAGGGTACTGGGATGGGGGCATGATACCCATGTTGTTTACCATATACATGAAAACACTGGAAGAAGTTTGGACTACTGTGACACACTCTAAGTGGGGCTGCCTTTGGAAAGTATTAGGACACTTTATTGTTGTTGTGTGCCTTCAAGACATTTCCAACTTATGACGACCCTAAGGTGAACCTATCATGGGGTTTTCTGGGGCTCTACATATGTATTATGTATTAATCAAAATGTGTTAATCCTGTCAAGGTTGTTGCCGGGCAGGCAAGGTTTTCCTATGAGTGGACAGCAGAGAGAAGAGGTGGTGTGGCCAGACAGCCAGCTGCAAGGCCAGCAGGACTGTTATGGCTATGTCTTGTGCATTAGAGAAGGCCACATGCCAGAACACTGACTGGGTCACCCCACTTGTTCCAGGGTGACAAGGTAGCATAAAAAGGCTGATGTTTACCTTGACCAGCTGCCAGTTAGACTCCCTAGCTGGACCTGCCATGCCATTGGCAGTATACTGATTGTAAGGGGGAATGCTGCATGATTTTTCTTCGTTTTCTTCTGCTGTTCCCGTTTGTCTAATTGCTGCCTTATCTTAGAGTGCCACAATAAATAAGCCTCTTACTTAATAAGCCTCTGGAATTCTTTATGCTTCACTGGGACCCTCTGCTGTGGCAAAGCC
Source organism: Iguana delicatissima (assembly GCA_948472985.1). Classification (NCBI taxonomy): domain Eukaryota; kingdom Metazoa; phylum Chordata; class Lepidosauria; order Squamata; family Iguanidae; genus Iguana; species Iguana delicatissima. The sequence goes on from CAOKZL010003106.1 coordinate 88,808, forward strand.
TTGCTTCACAGATTGCACTCTGCTCACGCTCAGAGGAGCCAAATCCTGCCAACCCTGACAAATCCTGCATTTATATCATGAAATCTCAGGGCAGCAACATGAGCCTTTCTGTATTTTGACATCTTCTAGAGAGACTCTTCTTTCTGTTCTACCATCCTTACAGGTACATTTGGTGGGAACGTGGGAGAAGAACTTCTTCATGGCTGCTCCCAAGCTTTCCAGCTCTCTTCCTAGTAGTGCCACAGTGGCACTCTCCTTGCTATCCTTCCACAGTCAGGTTTTTTGTTCTAGCAGGCATTTGGTGATTCAGTGTTTGTGGGGAAAGGGCTTTTAATAAGTTGCTGTACTGTCAATCTTTTTTTAAAAAGATGCTTTTAATTCTATTGACAGTTTTTAATTGTATTTTAACTTCTGTAGATGCATACTTTTAGCTGTATCTGTTTTAACATTTATAAGCTTTGTAAGCTGGGGAAAAGGCAGGATAGCTATTAAATAAATAAACAAGCAAGCAAGTTCTAATACTATAGTACTTTCATTTTTTGGAAATTTTTTCATTTCTTTTTTAAAAAAAACTAAAAATCCCTCTTCTCTCCAACAGCTTCGAAATTTATCTCTACATAGCTGGCATTTAGGTCTGCTAGAGCAGGGAGGGGGAAAGGGGGGAATTGAGATCTACTGGTAGTTCTCTGAATGAGCTGCACTGTATTGCTATGGGCTTTTGAAATTCACATGTTAAACAACAGCAGCAACTACAAATCTCTCTCTCAAGCATCTGAAACAAAGAAACAAAAACTTATGGGGGAAATCAAGTTTAAAGATTCAGTTATGATTTTAAAAAAAAGACATTTCTGAGCTGAGCATATGGCTTTGAATTCCTCACTTCAACACCACATAAGTATTCTTAGATGGAACTAGACCCAAATCCAAATCTCTCAATAGATTCATTTGATAGCAACACTGGCACTTGTCAAACTCCCTAGCTGGACCTGCCACGCCATTGGCAGTATACTGATTGTAAGGGGAATGCAGTATACTGATTGTAAGGGGGAATGCTGCCTTACAAAAAGTAAGTCTACCTACAAATAAAGGATGCAGCAGGAGAAAAGCAGTCAAGCCCTTCAGCTGATAGGAGACTATGTCTCCAAGCCAATTTGTTTAAGTGGAAAGAGACCAAACTGTGATCTCAAGCCTAAATCTTTAATTAGTGGGGTTCTGGATGAAGAAAATCAGCCTATTACGGTATTTTAAAAGCTGTGAGAAGAGTAAAAAACCAGGTGGCTAAGAAAAACATTATATCTCCTCCTAGCAAGATCAAAGAATCAAAGGTGGAGGCACATAGTATCTGAGGTTTTTCCAGAAAAGAAGGTGATCACATGCCCTGAAATGCCAAACTGAGATAAAATGTGAGGCCTGGTGATACAAAATATAAAAGAATGCCTTCATGCCTCTTGGACTGTATAACCAAGCGTGGACATTGTGGAAAATGTTCCCCTCATGATGAAGATTCCTCATTACCACAGCACATACTTGGCTGTAGTTGACGGATCCTGCAATCAACTGAAAATATCAAACAAGGTGTTACAAGATTATATGGACATGCTAGATATGAAATTATGGTAGATTAAATTTAGAGAGCACTACACTGGGGACAGCTGGTTTATGGTTTGTGCCTAAAGCTACACAGCAGATAATTAAAAATGGAATCAAAACTTTCCAATCTTCTCCTCATAGCCATGCAAGAGAGGGCAGGGGCAGCTGGAAGCCATTGTTTATTATTATGTTTGAACACAGCCATTATGTTCGAAGATAGCCGTAATCTTAAACTTTGCATTGCTTCTTCCTGGTTTGCCAAGGTTTAATTTCAAACATGATTCATTAAATGTTTATGAACTACATGTTTATTGTTACAGCACTTGTTCAGTCTTTATCCATGTTAGTTAACTTGCATCTTCTATCCTTTTGATTTCTATTTGGTCACTTACCCAGCCTTTATCTGCCAGATCACTATTACATGCCAATATAATTTTTAATTACCTCTGTAGTTGTCCCAAAGTCAGCAGATGGACTGCACGTGCTGGTATCTGGTGGAACTGTCCCAACACTGCTTTTAATCGGGGAGCTAGGAGGTGCAGGCCCTGAAGCAGATTCTGTATAGGCCTGAGAGTGATGCAAAATTCCTTTCTTTTGAATCTTATTCCAGACTTTGTTCATTATATCTGTTAGCTCATACAGCAACTGTACCTTAATTGGAAAAAAATGCAATAGCTTTAACAAACCACTGAAGAGCAACATTCTCCCTTAGGAAGTCTAGAGTTCATGCTGTAAATACACCAATTTGACATTACCAGATTACAAACACTATTTTGATTCTTATGAAAGAGAGTTCTGCATGAAAGAAGATTATCAGTGTATAGAAATTGGGTCTAAAAAACCCCAGAATCACTACATGTCATCTTGTAAACATTAAGTTACAGCTTTAACAAATAAAGACTTCTTTTTTAGTTTCTGGACTATTTCACAGGCTCATATACAAGCTGCCCCTCCAGTGGACAGTGGACATCAGTTCCAAATTCTAAACACAGAAGCAATCCAGTTTACAAATTGCAGAAGTTTTTTTCCCCATCGTAGCTACGAAGCTTTTAATCTATAATGAGAAAACCAACAACCAATATGCAATTTAGTAATTGTCTGGGATAGATAATTTGAATAATAAGATAACATTCTGTGTAACCTGCACATCCTTTGACTCAATTCTAAGAGAGAGAGAGAGAGAGATCATAGAATCATAGGAAATGTAGAGTTGGAAGAGACCACAGGGGCCATCCAGTCCAACCCCCTGCCATGCAGGAACACCCTCAAAGCACTCCCGACGGATGGCCATCCAGCCTCTGCCTAAAAACTTCCAAAGGAGATTCCACCACACTCTGAGGAGGCATACTCCACTGCTGGACAGCCCTGACCGTCAGGAAGTTCTTCCTGAGGTTCAGGTGGAATCTCCTTTCCTGCAGCTTGAATCCATTGCTCCTTGTCCTGGTCTCTGGAGCAGCAGTAAACAAGCCCTCTCCCTCCTCTATATGGCATCCCTTCAGATATTTAAACATGGCTATCATGTCCCCTCTTAACCGGCTCTTCTGCAGACTATATATATATATATATATGTCTGCATGACTTCAGATTGCTACATGTTGTATAAAAAGCCCATGGAAAGCAAATACAATACACAAGCAGATCTACAGCTGGATACCATACCCAGCTTGCCATGGGAGGGTGTGTGGGACTTTTCAAATTTCAAAAAGAAGTTCCAGCCCCAGGCCATGTCCAGAGAATGAGACTTACTTTGAATGTGGGTAGAATAGATGCAGAAAAACAATGTAAGTTTTGATATGATTAAAAAACAGGACTTGATTTTAGAAATATGAAAATAATCTATCCCCATAGATCTTGTCTTTGTTTTCTCTATACTGAACAATTCTCCATAAATCTTCAGAATTTACTTCAATATTTTAATGTCACATTTAATATTCAAATTTCACATTTACAGCAAAGAATCACCATATTTTTTTTTGCTGAACAAGATTTTATTAAGAGAGACACATTAAAACTATTTTTATTCCATGTTTTTATTTTGAAAGTATTCAAACTGGCTTGCAATACTCATAAATATGATGGAATCTCATATATATGCAAAGTAGCTTAAAAACATCAATTGCTTCTGAGTTTCAGTATCATGTGAATTAATGTACCTTATCTTATCTTAATCTCTTTTTCCATAAACTTATCTTAAGACACACTAGTCCAAAAGATAAATTATCTATCACTTTAATTTCAAAATATTCATGATCTGTGCCTGAGATACATAAGTGCAAGCAAGTACCTCCAGTAGATAATACATCTTTAAAAAAAAAGGAATTTTAAGGATGTGTATCTCTCTCACCTATCCCACTTCATACAGATTAAGAATACTCACCAGAAAATAACAAATGAAGATATTTTATTGAGTTGCTGACATACATAATACAAATACAGGAGATTTTTCCATTGTACAAAATAAAAACTAAGATACATTGTCATAGGCCAATAGTAACAGACCTAAGTTTTTAGTTAGACTGAAATGGATATATTTCACTGACTGCATTTGATTATTGTAAAGATGGTGGCTTCTATTTTGTATGTTGGTGGCAATGTTACTAGAATGACTTTTAAAATCATTTCCATGTATACATCTAATAATTACGAGGAGCCAGTATTGGTATGTGGTCTCTTTTATTCCCAAAATTGGCAGTACTTCTTACAAGTTGTGGCAGCTTTGGTAGCTTATCTACAAAATTATAACTATAATAAAATTAAAAACAAAAGAACAATGCTAGTATGTGGTTTTTTCCCCCTTTTTTCTTTTAAATGCATTCTCTTCAAGTTCCATAATGGCAACCTCAGTGCTCTCTATGTGGAGCTGAACTAGCTGTTTGAATGATTGTGCAAGAGAATATAGAGTAAACATGTTATTTTGGGGCCAACTAAATCATGGTTGTTAGATAGTACTCCAACGCTAGTCTGAGCACACACCTCTCTTATGACAGGTGAGACAATTCCACATGAGCAGAATATTTTCTCCAATATTTGTTACTTATTGGTGTTGTCAATGTGCCTTCAAGTCAATCCCAACTTACAGCAATCCTATCATAGGTTTTCCTTTGTTTGCCATTCCCTTTCTTTGAGATTGAGAGAGTGTGACATGCTCAAGGTCTCCCAGTGAGTTTCCATGACCAAACCAGGGATTTGAACCTTGGCCTCCCAAAGTCCTAGTCCAAGACTCAAACCATTACTCCACCTGGATCTCTTTGTTACTTATTATCTGTTTACATTTGTGTTTATTTATTCAAGTTCCTTAAGTAGCTAACTCTCATCCAGATGGATTTTTAAAAACCATCACATGACTTCTGGGTTATTTTCTGACCAAACTGAAAGACATATGTATTTTGGGCGGCAGGGGGAAGGGGGATACCTTACAGCCATCAGAATATTTGCAGGTATAAAATTCCACAATATACAAACAGAACATACATGTTCAGTTCACATGAATTCAGACCTGTGCAACAGAAATTTTTCCAATGCTATATTTTTCCAAGGAAAATTTTCCACGTCATACCTATCTGTGTGTCTATGTTCATCCAGGCTGTTGTAGTGCAATCAATTATGTTAGATGGGTTAAGGTCAGGATATGTTAGATATTCTTTGAAGGAAACAAACAATGAGAAACCTTACTGCTCAAACTATCAAATTAACATGCTAATAGTTTATTTCACAAATCACTTGCTTCTCAATCAGTCAGAAGCATAAGTAGCCAGGACAACACATGATAAGTAATCTGCACCCACAGACTTACAAACATCCCTTAGTGAAATAAAATGTTCAACTATTTGTGCTGAATTAGTTTTTTTCTAAACTTGAACTGGTCCTGGTCCTGGTACTGATGCTGATCTGAATGAGTGAAGCTGAAGGTACTACAGTTATATCTCAGGAAGATTTAACTGTTGGCATATATTAAAAGCAAAACGTTTGAAATAACTATTGATATAAAATGCACTAGAAAAAAATTGTCTGGGCTTAAATACCCCAAAAGGCACCAAATGTCATCTGATCTTGGAAGCAAAACAAGGTCAACTCCGCTTTAGTACTTGGATGGGAGACGCCAACGAATACTAGATGCTATAGTTTCTATTTCAGAGCAAGGAGTTAGCAAATCTCTCAGGAGGGATGTCATGATGGGCAGATGTAGCACTGTCACAAAAATATGTGTGTTCCTGGGAGAATCCAAATGGTGATAGATGGATTCTTGGGGGAATCCAAACAGTGATAGAGTGAAATGGAAATGCCACAGGAAATCCAAGAAAGGTAGACAGTGTCACCACTGGGCCTTGCCAAAACACATGGACTCTGGAAGCAGGCCAAATATCTTGGGTGCCGAAACTAAATAGTTTTATATTAAAATAAACATATGTATCCCCCCTTATCAAATTCATACCCATCAATTATTTGACACAAGGAACACATCTTTGACAGTGAATTTCAGTGATGAATACTGACAAGATTTGAGCCAAAATGGTGCCAGTACAAAATAAATGGTAGGTATCAGTATTCCTTGCAGTTTAAAGAAGTACAAAAACCCGAACAAAACAAGGCAGAAAGTTGTAAAAATCCAAAAATATTGTTTCATAGTCAACAGAATATAGGCTATCTTCACTGAACCAAATTTCATAGTGCCCAATGAATTAATTTTGTATATTAAAATAATTCTATATACAATAATGTAATTACAACTGCTTTGTACTGTTCTGTATTTGCATGGTATCCCATGAGGGATAATTATATTATTATTATGACTGATATGAATGTAATGACTCCAGACACAAGACAAAGCAAGAAAACTAAGTCACTGTATGACCACGATTTAGATCTAGCAGAAGTTCTGTCTTTAAACCCCAAATAGTAAAAGGGAACAATGGCATTCCTTTCCATGGAACCACCAGAATGACAAATTTACTCAAGCCCTTTCTTTTAGGCTGTCCTTTCAAACTGGATGGAGTTAATCCTTTATTTTTACTATTTTAATTTTAATTTGTTTTAAAACGTTTACATTGATTTTACTTGTACACAGACTGAGATGTGATGATACAGGATGGGGTACAAATACTGTAATAAATAAATAAATGAGAAGGTTGATGCAAACTGATATGTGGAACAGACAGGCTGCTTATCTGTAACTGGAGTTCTTCAAGTGGTCATCTGTGAACTCACACAAATGGGATCTCTACACCTGCGCAGTAGCCTCTTTGGAACCTTCTAGAACTCTAGGCCTAGTATTTTGGTGGGAATTTCATCCATCCACTCTCCTGAGACAATATAAGGCCCCTTCCTGCCATCATCCTCAGTTCTGTGGCCGCCACAGCAGCCTTAGAGCATAGGACATAGCAGGACACATAGAGGGGAGGTAGGACAGGGTTGTGTGAGTTCACAGATGACCACTTGAAGAACTCCAGTTACTGGTAAGCAACTTGTTCTTCTTCTTCGTGGTTTCTGTGACTCACACAAATGGGAGACTAGCAAGCTACTGATGTAGGAGGTGGGAGTGTCATGCTGGTAAACAAGCCCATGCGTGACCACCATAAGTTTTCTTATGACCTTATTACAACAGAATTTGACATTTCATACAGAAATGTATGATCTTCAGCAAACAGAGAAACTTCACTGTTGTACACGACATCACCTGGAGGCAGAGAACTTTATTCATGTGACAAGTCACTGAATAAATGAAAATAACACAGCCCTCCCATAAAGGTGGTGGGTTGATTTCAGATTACATGTAGGGGAACCCCCCTTAAGAAAGCAGCAGATGCAGCCATAGCTCTGGTGGTGTGGCTTCTCAATTGAGTTGGGGGCTGTTGGCCAGTTAGCTCATAAGGTAATCTGATGGTGAAAGCCACTCATTCAGAGAGCCTTCTTGTTTGAGGAATAGCAAAGAAAGAGTCTCTGAGATTTCCTATAGTCAGCCATGCACTGTATCCAAAAAGCAAGTGCATGCCAAATGTCCAAGGAGTGCAGATTGCATTCCAAGTCCGAAGAGGGACTAGGTATGAGGGTTGGGAGAATTATATCCTGGTTGAGATGGAACATAGAATGACCTTTGGAAGGAAAAGTTATGTGTGGCCTCAGGACCAATTTTTCCTTGTGGAAACACAGGCAAGGTCAGTCCACATGGAGAGCACACAGTTCACCTGCCCTCCTGGCAGAGGTGATGGCAATGAGAAAGACTGTATTCCATGAGAGGAGTTGCAAGTCGCACATGGCCGTAGGCTCAAAGGATTGTTTACATAGCAAAGAGAGAATGACGGGTAGATTCCAACTTGGAGTAGGAGGCAGTATGGGAGGATGTAGACGGTTATATCCTTTGAGATAACTCCTGACTAGAGGATGCAAAAAGCAAGAGGATCTTCCCTGATGCTGGAGGTGGAAGAATATTACTGACTCATAGCAGCAAATTGAAGAAAGCAAGAGTCCTTTATCAGACAAGGAGGAAAGGAATTCCAGTAAGTGGATGGTAAGGAAAGTGTTGACATTGAGGTTTTGGTGACAGAGGAAGTGCAAGAATTTGATCCACTTATAAGAGTAGGAGTGCACAGTAGAAGGCTTGCGTGCTGTTTCTATGATATGTCGAACCGATGTTGGTAGGGAATCTATCAGAGTAGGTTCCAAGCTATCAACTGGAGGATTGCGACATCCAGGTGATGGACAATTCATTTGTCCATTGACAAGAGCAAAGAGAGATGGATGGTTTGGATGGAAGCTTCAGATATCGATGGTTTGAGAGGAGGAGTAGTTGGGGTGAACCACGGTTGTTGAGACCACCAGGGAGTGATGAGGATTGCCAAAGTGCAGCCATGGCATACCTTTGTGATTACTCTGGTTATCAGTGGGAAGGGAGGGAAGATGTAGACTACTGGACCCTTCCAGTTGAAAAGAAATGTGTCACTGAGAGATCCTCTGTGACCTGTGTACCTGGAACATTAAGTCAGGCATTGACTGTTCCAAGGGGAAGTGAAGGGATTGATGGCCAGTGTCTGCCACTTGGTGAAAAGGTCTTTGAGGACTTGTTTGTTGAGCTTCCATTCGTGGCACACTCGAGAGGTGCAACTCAGCATGTCTGCAATGGTATTCTGGTAGCCCAGGAGGTGAACAGCAATGAGAAAGATGTGTTGAGGTAGATACCAGTGCCACAGATGAAGCATTAGGTAGAGGAGGGTTGGGGATCTTGTACTGCCTTGTTTGTTGATGTAGTACATCACCATCATGTTGTCTGTCAGTACCTGTACGACTTTCCCCTTGAACGTATCTTCAAACGCGGTGAAGGCCTTGATGACCACAAGGAGCTCCAAAGTGTTGATGCAGAACAACCTTGTTGACATGGACCATCTCCCTCTGACAGAAAGGTTGGCAGGGTGGGCTCCCCATCCATCCAGAGATGCATCTGTCATAAACGAGACTGATGGGGGTGGCTGCTAAAAGGGCATTACAGTGGAAATGCTGCTGCTCTCTCTCCATTAAGAGAGAGATTGGAGGATGGGAGGTGGTATCGAGAGCCATCAAATTGGTTGATGCCAAATAGGATTGAAGGCATTGTGGAACCAGCTATGAGAGGTCTCATCTGCAGTTTGGCGAAGGGTATTACCACTGTCATTGATGCCATGAAGCCTAGGAAGAGCCCTGGTGGTGCAGTGGTTAAATGCCAGTACTGCAGCCACAAGGTTGTGAGTTTGATCCTGCTGGCCTCCAGGTTGACTCAGCCTTCCATCCTTCTGCAGGTCAGTAAAATGAGTACCCAGCTTGTTGGGGGCAATTAGCTAACACATTGTAAACTGCTTAGAGAGCACTTAGCTGATAAGCGGTATAGAAATACACATACTATTGCTCTTACTATAAGGATCTGTATGGACTTCGTCCTGGTATGGCAGCTCTGTTGGAGAGTCAATATCACAGTAATAGACATGTCCATGTCATCTGCAACATCAACAAGGAATGAGATACTGGGCCCAGGGCTTTTTGTGAACAGTTACAGTGTTATTCTATCTTAACTGCCATGGTTCCATTCCATGGAATCCTGCAGTTTGCAGTTTGGTGAGGCTAGAGAATTCATTACTAGTGAATTCTAAATGCCTCTCCCTAAACTCCCAAACCCAAGATTCCAAGATGGAATCACAACAGTTAAAAATGGGGAAATGAAACTATAATTGTGTAATGTAAACAGGCCCAAGGTCTGGCTCTTCTTCTTTGCAGTGTTTCAGTGAGAACTGCGGTGCTCCACAGCTTCTCCACTGGAAAACCTAATGAAATTAGGAGGAGTTTCTACCATCTGTAAATCTCCCCTTCCTTTCCCTCTTCCTCTGATGTGCATATCTTAAGGAACACTCTCTATTTCTCCATCTTTTGAATCTCTCTCTCTCTCTTCCCGCTCCTTCATCTTAGCAATCCCTAAATGCTTAGACCTGAAAACTTTGCCTGAATCCAATGCTACAGCACCCCTTTAAACCTTTGAAGATGCTTATTCAAGTACAGTAGGCCCACCACATTCGCAGGACTTAAGAGGCATAGGACACTTGCGAAAGTGGAAAACTGTGAATATCATACCCCCAAGATGAACACTACAGACTCTTTCTGCCCATCTATCTCTCATTTTCTCATTGCAATGTCTCAGCCAGATTTTCAAGCCCCTTCCAACAGATCCAGCTCCTCACCACACTCCGACAATGGAATGTGCTGCTTCAGAGTGTGGTAGAATCTCCTTCTTTGGAGGTTCTCAAACAGAGGCTGGATGGGGATCTGTCAGGAATACTTTGATTGTGTATTCCTGCATGGCAGGGGGTTGGACTCAATGGCCCTTGTGGTCTCTTGCAGCTCTATAATTTCTCTATAAACCAGCTTGAAGCTTAAAAATACTAGTTTTGGGGTATGGGACATGGGACCGATTTTTGTTGTTGTTGTTGTTGGTATCGTTGTTGTGGAATATTTTGTCCTGGAGTAACCAACTGGCTCCCTCCCTTTCTTCTCCCAACTCTTAATGAATATGCTTTCCACCTTGAGGTGTTACTGACCATCTGCTTTTCCTTCTTATACAGATTTGGTTCTGGATTTGTTGCCTCTCTTTTGAGATTTCCTGACTGATATTTTATCTGTTTATATGCTTGATTTAAGAATAGTCCCTTGAGGATTCTGCATGGGAGGAAGAATAACTAACTAACTAAATAAATAAATAGTCTTCTCTTTGTAACAGAAAGTAGCATTACTTTGCTTGAAAATATGAGAGCAGGTATGTGTTAATTTGTACAAAGGCTATATTAGATCATTTCAACAGATGTATCCACAGCTACAGCAAAGGAGGGCCCCAGCATTTAACAGTACATCTGCAAGTGATTTCATTCCATCAGCCAAAAGATGCATTTATGTGCCATAGCTATTACACTTTGAGATGAATTTAAATTACAAAACTTGAAAGAGCTTCAAAGCAAATCTTAATCTAAGTACTCTGATCTTGATGGCCCCATTTTTTAGGATATAAAGATGCTTGAAAGAAGGAAACTTCTACAAAACCTAGAATAATAATCCTTAAATCAAGCAATTTTTAATTTTACATCAGTAAATCAAATAAATGTACCAACCTGAGGATTTGAGCATTTTATTTCAAGAGACTCAAGGTCAACATGGAGACATACAACAAACGAATGCTTAGATTCAGGGCCTGCAGCATGCAGTGTTTGTGAAGTGACTGCCAGAGTAGAAGTGCAGCCCATGGGTTCTATTAAATTAAGAGTCATTTGTTGCCCAAGAAGAGTATACACACTGAAATGATTCAGACTGACTGTCCAAGGGAAAGCATCACCTGGTGAACAAGGAACAAAGAAAACAAAACATAGTAAATAACTGAAGAATTTTGGTCAATAAAAATATTCAAATAGATTGTTCCAAAAATCTAATGAAAATTAATTCCATGTCACATGAAAATATTTAATTATAACCAGAAATGATTTCTATGGTAAATGCAATACATGACCCAAACCATTTCCATGTATGTTAATTTCCACTTTGCATATAAGTTAGATACCAAGAAAACTGATACTCATATTCCATGCTTCAGATGTGTCCATGTGCTGAATTGGGCACACTGAAACAGAGCATTTTAAGATTTGGTATTTTCAGTGGAAGAGTTCCCAGAACATGAATTTCCTCTTTAAATGGGAATTAATTTGCATTTCTCTGGAGCATGTCATATTATTTTTTTTAAAAAAATCAATACAACTTTGATTACTGGGATTCAAAAATGAGTAACAAATATTGTTGGAAACTGTTGTTGAAGAGCCAGTGTAGTGTAGTGGTTTGAGTACTGAACTAAGACTCCAGGACAGCAGGGTTCAAATCCTCGCTCTGCCATGGAAACCTGCTGGGTAACTTTGGGCGAATAACAATTTCTAACCCTTAGAGAAAGTTGCTCAGAATAAATCTTGCCAAAAAAACAAAAACAAAACAAAACCCCACCTAGGATAAGGTCAGTTAACTTCAAGACATACAACAACATAAAATAACAAAATAATTTGCATTTAGCTGGATTGTGTCCTTTTATTTTAAAATCCTTCCATAATATTAATTTTGATGACAGGTGTTCAAAAGCAGATATCAAAAATTGTTTGAAATGCCATGTCAATAAATTAATCTTGAACCCATTATATCTGTAAAAGAAATATGTGAAAATTATCTCTGCTGTTTTCTTACTGACCTTTATACACAGACTGCTGTTGTTATGCACAACTCAGAAGCTTCTTTTTAAGTAAGAATAATTATGTTCAGTAAAAAAAAAAAAGAGAAGACACGCAAATTCTGTGTGACTCATCATTTAAATCAAACTCTCTGAATATCAAATAATCCAGACTATGACTCTTAACTTTTCAGAGGTGAACACAAAGTGAATGTGAGAGTCGAGTGCATTATCTAACAATCTACTGGTGTTGGTTTCAAGGCAGGGCAAGAAATTTATCTGAAAACACACTATTAGTAACCAATGAGGGACTGAGCCCTTTGTATTCTTTCAAACCAGCAACAACGGGCCTCTAGCCATAACATTTTCTGCAGCAGCCATTGGGGAATTCATTTTAAACTGTGTACTTTCTCAGCTCCAGATAAAAATGTTACACCATTTTACTGCCTGGTTTAATTATGTAAATCTTGAAAAATATGTAAAGATTATAACTTGCTTTGCAGTAAACCTACAACCTTTTCATTTTCCCCCCTTTCTAATAGCCTTTGAAACTGCCAATTGAATTATGCTACTCAAAGAGCAGGTTGGAGACCAGCAGAAATACTCCTTAAACAGAGTTCCACTCAAGATGCTCTAGACAATGAGGAAGGAAGAATGGGATTTTCACCATTTGCCCATTGCATCATCCTATGCTATCTGAGGCAAGGTGGAGAGGACTGTTGGAAAAGAAGGAAAAAACTCCATCAGTAAAAATAACTACCTTCCCTTTGCCTTTGAAGAGCGTTCGGAAACTTCAATTGGTCCAAAGAGACCAGTTGAAAGTTCAGCTGGTCCAAATTGCCAGATTGTTAACTGGGGCTGGCTATAGGGATCTCATAATCCCTTGCTCCAACAGCTCCACTGGCTGTCGGTCTGTTTCCCGGCACAATTCAAAGTGCTGGTGATGACCTTTAAATGCCTACATGGCTCAGGTCCAAGTTATTTGAAGGACTATTCTCCCTTATGAATCAGCCCAGGCTTTGAAATCTGCTAGAGAGGTCTTTCTCCCTGTCCCATGGCTGCCTCTGGGACTCCCTTCCCAGAGAAGTCAGACTGACATCCTCCATTTTTTCTTTTCACAATTAAGTAAAGATGTTTTTAATCAGACAAGCATTTGATGTGTGATTATATATAGATCAAAAACCAAAGGCTGGATCCAGAGTTTCCCTTCCAGCAGTGGGAAGGATCCACTTGTGGAAAGTCACACCACTTTATTTAGGGATGTCATTGTGATGTCATGGACTTTTAATGGAAAATGTTCTTTTGTGGATTAGATGTTATGGTAATAAGGAACTGATAGGAAGGGGTGAAAGAACAGAATGTTGGAAATTTGATGTGTGATTATCTATAGCCTGTCTGATATAATGTGCTGGATATTATCTTCCTAATGAGTGTTTTGAGTTTTTAATTATGCATTTTAATATTGTTTTAATTCTTTTTCATTGTTTAATTGCTATTTAACATTTGCATTCTATGGGTTTTGACTATGCCTTTTTAACTGTCATAAGCCACTTTGAGTCCCAAGTCTACAGGAGAAAGTTGTGTTTTTCTAATCAGAGGGCACCTTTTTGTTCATAGAGGGCAAGGTCTGAATGATTTTCTCTACAAAAATACAAAATAAAATAAAATTAAAAAAATAAAAACAATTGCAGGTTTTATTTGACCTAAGGAAACAGAATTTGGATTTATCTTATCTTACTTATTTATTTTGTACTGCAGCTCTCAAGAATACCCCAGCCAGCATGGCACAGGGAATTCTGGAAATTACAACAAAAGATAACATTTCTAACCTCTTTATGAAGTATGAAAGAAAGCTAGAAATGGGTTTTTTAAATTGTGATATTATACACACTCATCTTTAACTCCTTAAGCATCTTTAACTCCTTAAGCAATTTTCTGCATCTTCATCTTTGTAGGAACAAATTAACATTAAACAAAAATATGAGTTTACCAAAAGTAGAACGTGAAAGCTTTTCAACACAGAATAGCTCTGGAAACTCTGAATGAAGAGTCAAGTCATTATTAACATGTGTACTGTAACTTAATCCAACATGTAAACTATAGGGAGTTGTGCTGAAAGTCTATCTAGCCAAATGTCTTTGCCTTCCATACAGACTTTTAGATTTTTGTGTGTGTGATTTCTATTGAGTGGATTTGAGAATATTAGGTAGTATTTGAAATAATGAGGTGTGTGGCCACAATTGGGTTCAGTTTTTGGTTTGATCTGTGTACACAGATTAGCATTAGATTTACACAGGTATCTTTATTGTGGTTGGGAAAATAACACTGCATGATATTAAACGTAGAGGTAGTGACAGAATCATAAACAAACAGTCTTTTGTATCTTTTGAGTTTTTAAAAAAGCATGGAATACATTTAAACCCTCTTTATTTGCTTAAACATTCACTGTCGTAATTACAGTTTCTATCTTTTGTTATGCTGAACTATCTGATGCATTCAAAGCACATTTGTGGTTTTCACAGAATCCCATATAATGGATAGGGCATGGCAAGATCTTGGCAAACAATTACTAGTCCAAACAACAGCAGACTCACTTGGTAAATGAACATACATCTGTGATGACCTATTAATTCCCACTGATACACTTATTTTATTTTGGGAAAACAGAATATCAATAATAGATTTATATATAATGAGAGCTTTTAATTTAGTTTACATGCCATAAATAATTGGTGAGAACACAGTTATCCAATTTACAGATTTCTTGTTTAAAACAACCAATTTACTAGAAAAGGTCTACTGAGAAATTAGCAGTATTTTTTTTCCAAATGCTACCATATTATTACATCAAATTGACATATACTGTTTATTTACTTGTTACTGTTATATTCCTTTCTTCCACTGAGCTCAAACTTTAATACATGGCTGTTCCCCTCATTTTATTGCAACAATTCTGTGAGGTAAGAGAGAGTGAATGACTCACTCAGTCACCTAGCAAGTTTCACGTCTCAGTGAGGACCAGACTGAATCCTAATCTCACATTCTGATCACTACCTCACACTGACTTTCAAAAATCACTCTGTTTACAGTGCTTCTACAATATATCTGTACTGGACTATACTTCCCTATAGAAAGACTTAAGTGTGAATAATTTAAAGTACATATCTCAAATCACATCTGAATTACAAATTTATCAGAAGTCAAATGCAAACCACTCAAATATTAGCTATGTAGTGGAAGCTTCTGGTCAAAGTTTCAGCTGAAGCAAGAAAACAGTCTAACTCTAACCCATCTCTGAGGAGTCTGAGAAATGCACATGAAACATACCAAATGAGTTATTATAGTTCAATTGCGCAACAGCTGAAGCATCAACTTTGCTTCTTATTCATATTACAACAGAGTAAACACCTCAGCAAGACAACTGGCATTGCTTGCCTTCTAACAACTCTTCTACTTTAGAAGGCTTTCACAGAGATCCCTCATGTATTTTCAGACCTTTTGGGTTGGTCATAATGGGCTGTTCCTTTGCCTTATTAAAACATATGTTTTTATTTTTGTACAAGATCAAGGAGCATCTCTGTTATAGGAAATATACAATATTGTTTTAGTCAGGCAAATTTGTCACCCCTCTTTTAAAAATAGTTTGTCAAGCAACTATTGATTGCTGGATAAAAAGTTCTTGACAAAGTGAAGGTGAAAAAACATCATGTCTACTTAAACACAAATTGTCACTCATCATTTCAGTTCCACTTGTAGTTCATATATTTAAAAATAATTAGTTCAAATTAAAAGGTTTGACTATTTAAAAGCTATAATTTTAACTATTTAAACATAAAGAGTTAAAGTTTAAAAGCATAATTAGCCATAATAATAGAAACAATGACTTGCAATCCCACAAAAATCAAGTCTTCTTAGACAATCATTTCAAGACAGACAAGCCAAAGAAAATGGGATAAAAGCATTTAACTGAACAGTAACTTGTTAAAGGGGAGAAACTGTCAACAGCATCAAACCCTATCCAGTATAGAGCGATAAGACTTCAAAGAATTAAACAATCAAATTATCAAGTTTGAAAATTTTAAGTTCACTTAAAACTTAACACCCATTGAAGAAACAATAAAATAAGACAGGCAAATGATCAAAGTCAGAGGATTCAAAGGAGGGAGTTTGTAAGAGAAAGAAAGATTTAAAAACTTAGAGGGATATAAGAACCAGGATAAGAAAATACTTGTAGCTGAATTAAAATCTTGAAAATAATGGTAGAAAGGAGGATGCAGCTTGAAAATACTAAAGAGGGAATAGCAACAAAATGAAACAGCAAAATTAATCTTAGAAGCAACCCCTTCCAAAAGAAATACATTTTAAAAGAATATAAATATTTCCAAAGTGGTTTTATCACATTAAAATATTCACAGGAAGTGATGACAATGTGACAAAACTCCCTCTTTTAGAACTTGCCATACTCTACCTTCTTCAAGAATTGGTCTTTGTACAACAAAGGGAATCTCTTGTAAGGGCTCCATGTATTTGTGGCCTGCACTCATAACCTTTATCTGGGGTAAGCAAAGAACAAGAGTTCCAGGCATACGAGCCTGCCCATGATACCAACTGCGGACAGTTCCAGGAATATCACCCGACACAATTGTACTAGGAGATGGAAGGCTGTCATTTGGAATGAACATACAGCAGGACTGCACTTCAAGCTGAAAAACAAAGCACAGACCTTAACATGTATTGACTGAACCTTTAGATCAAAATATTACACAACAGCAAGGCTGATAATCATTTGCAACTATTTTTTTCCAGCTTGTTTTTAAAAGAAAGTCATCCAGCAGCAGGTGTTTTACATTTTTGTAATTTACACTTAGAAAAAGTCACACCTGAAGAGGTGTCATTTTAAACTATAAACTTGTTCAGAAAACACTAGCACAAAAAGCTCAACATATATCTACCTTTCCACACCTCCTTCCAAGAGAGGTGACTGAGTTGGAAAATGTACTTGTAAAAAAAAGAGGGGGTAGAGAGAAAATCCTCCTACTTTGCAGTTTATTACCTTTTTGTTAGCACTAGCTAAAGCCTTCAAATCAGACTACTGGCTCACATATTGATATTTTCAATGAGAATTCTTCATTTTCTTTGAGGTTTGCAGAAAGTTATGTGCATTATGAACACTGAATCATTCTTACCAAACATAACAGAAATATGATTTTTGTTATGTTGCCAAATGTTGCTCATTATTGCCAAAACCACACATTACTAGCACTGTATGCCTTCTGCAATTATGTGCACATGGAATGTGAAAACTGGCTCAGATTCCTGGGAAATTTAGTCTTAATGTTTATGGGTTTTTCTTTAAAGTTCAAATCTTTTAACCATCATTGTACGGAACAAAGATCTGAAAGTGTGCATGTAATTAACTTTAATAGGAGAAGCATGCATACAGTGTGTGCAAACGGAGTAAGAATTCAGGTCTACCAAGTATGACCAAATGCTCCTTTCTCATACCCAAGCCTTATTCATTCCCATGGTGTATCCCTAATTACCTATCTTAACCCCATCTCCCATACATTTTTTCAAACTGTCATATCTAAGATAAAAAAGTATAAATTAATTATTTTTTGTGAAAATCAAAACCAAAGGCTGGATCCAGAGTTTCACTTCCAGCAGTGGGAGGGATCCACTTGTGGAAAGTCACACCACTTTATTTAGGGAGATCCTTGTGATGTCATGGACTTTTAATGGAAAATGTTCTTTTGTGGATTAGATGTTATGGTAATAAGGAACTGATAGGAAGGGGTGAAAGAACAGAATGTTGGAAATTAGTGGTGATCGGTGGGATGTCTGAGAGGATTTGAATAAGGCTGGTGAATGACAGTTGGTATAGAGAGTTGTGCTATGGTGAAGTGAGTGAATGACTGAGGACTAGGGTTGAGAGAGTCAGTTTGATTTAGAAATTAACTGATTTAGAAAAATGTATGGGAGATGGGGATAAGACAGGTAATTAGGAATCTGAGTTAGCAAGAAGAAGAATGTGAGTGAGAGTAAAATAGCTGTTTCAAATGTATTGAATTATGAATCTGTTTTGTTATGTTCAACTTTGTTTAATCACATATTGTTTTATGCATCACATAATTTTGGCCTGCAGGAATGCTACAGACTGACAGACAGACAGATAGCACTCAGAGACATGGTGCTTGGGGTGGCAGTAGAAAAGAGAAAGAATTGATGTCCAGTGGGAATAGATGTTGCACAATATCCTGCACAGAAACTCTGAATACATTTAAGTCCCCACAGTTGGTGGCCACATCACTGGGACAGGAGGAGATCCTTACGTTGATGGCAGAGGTGGGAATAAGAGAAAGCCTTCACTCTTGGAGGTAGCAGTAAGAATTCTGGAAGGATTCACATATGGTAGCAGCAGAGATTTAAGCAGAACCTCACATCTGGCGGAAAAGCAGTGGGATAAAAGGGCAGAAGCCTCACAATCCTCTCCTCCAGAACACAGCTCAATCCATTCAAGAGAGTCCACTCACCCACTTTATGGTACTTAGAAGGGGGTTAGCAGATTGCCTGACTGAAGAAGGGGGCATAGAATTGGACATAAGATCAATTATGTCAGCCCCATTGCAACATTTCAGCCACATTTCATCTCTATAATTTTGGCTGGCAATGCATCTATGTTAATGAATCTGAATAATTTTGGAATACATGTAATTCTGGATTTATGCACAGACAAATCCACACACAACAAAGACAAGGATTTCCTTTTTAACCCTTCATATGCAGATGACTTCAAAATGGGATTACTTTTCATAATTCTTTCATGATCAGAAAGAGTTTCAAAAGAAACAAATACTGTATTTGCTGGCTCACTTCTTTTTCCTGAAAAATATTGTTTGAAAATGGGGTGCGACTTATACGCCAGTGTCTCTTATACACTGGCAAATAGCATTTGTCAGTGTATAAATAGGGTGCATTTTCTACACCGGTACATCTTATATGCTGGCAAATATGGTAAACTGAATGATGGTGCTTTTTAAAAAGATATCCTCTTCATCCCATCTTCTAAACTACAGAAGCATACATGTGAGTGATTTGTACATTTCAAGCCATACATACTCTCTTTCTAAAATAGGCTCCATTTGGTGTATTTCGTGTTCATAAAGCAAAATGGAATTTATAAAGGGTAGATTATCAGTGTGGGGTGTCCCCTATCCTTGCCTCAGAAGCAAACAGAAGATATGTAGCACCGAAATACTCTAAATGATTTGCTTGAATGATAAACACTATGCAGATATTTCTCTCTGTTCTAGTTTTGTTTAAACAAAACTGACAAAGATTTACTGCACATAACTATAGCTTCAATTTACAACAATAAATACAATGTTCCATGCATGTACTCATTTCCAATATTAAAGCTATCTAAAGTTGAAAGACAAAAGTAATTTTATCTTTGGTAAGTATTTATTGATTCAAGTGTACAAAAGTCTTTAAATTGCACAAAAAAGTTTGTGTATTTTCACAGGTTTGTATAATCAAAGGGCTGCTAAAAAGATGTTTGCAATGACATACGTATATTTTTGGTTCATCAGCCATTGGTGGCACAGTTATGATATATAATCATGTCTACCATGATTATATAGCTATAATCAGCACAGCTTTTGTTCTATCAATGTCAGGGGTGCTGATGAAGTTCTCTGAAGCAGGCCTGGAGATTAAATTCAGGACTCATAAACATCCCCAAAAAAGCAAGCTTTACAAGCCCTCAATTTTTCCCTTAAGTGGGTTAAACTCTGAACAAAGAAATGGCAGCTTCCCTAGCAAACAAAGGCTAGAGAAATAAATGTCTCCTGGCTAAGCAAAACAATTGACAGCTATGGACAATGGTGATAGGTTTTTCAAGGAAAAGGACATGCCACAGTCATTTGGCTGGCTGCCTAAGCAGCAAATGAAGTCCAGCCCTGGATTGTCTTTATCTCCATAACACTGAACAGGGAAAATGTTCAGAGGCTAACATTCCACAACTGAGGGAGAAAAGCACCCTCCTATTTTAGAGTGCATCTACAGCAACAGAGTTCTCAGTGATGGATCCCTGCATCCTCTAAGGCAGAGATTTCCAAACTTTTCATGTTGGTGACACACTTTTTAGACATGCATCGTTTCACAACACAGTAATTCAATTTTACTAGCAAACTGGAGGTTAAATTACCCCTTATAAGAGATACAGACACATATATAAATTGTAATAACAAAATGAATGGGGACACAACATATCTCATGAAAGCCCTCCATGTATTTTTAAAAATATATAATTTATAAATAACAACCTACATTTCCAAGATTGTAGGTGATACCCCTACACACTTCAGACGACACACTACCATGTCATGGCACACCATTTGGAAAGACCTGCTCTAAGACATCTCCACCAGCCCTTGAATTGGCTCCAAATTAACTACAAGTTCTTTAGGATATTTTTCCCCTAGAAAAACTCAGATAATTTTTTTAATCTTTCATAGAAAAAACTGAAGACATACAATTTATGAAACAAAGTTTTCAAATTAACTAACACTTGCAAACCATTGACCTCATGTACTGTATCAGGAATCCAGAGTTCCTTTCCAGTCTCACCATCATTATAGACTCTTCACCCCACCTATTCATACCAATAACAGAAAGCATTGGAAAACCCAAGAAATTATTTTTATTCCCTTCTCCTTAAGCTTATATATCAAAAAACATTATGTATATAACATTCCAAATTCAGGGAAAGTGGCCGAAGAATTAAAGGTCAACAAAAACTGCAGTAGACACAACATAAATAAGTTACAGTACTGTCATCAACCTTCACCCAGATAAAATTTGTTCAAACATTCAAATTCATTTAGCATCTGAGACTAGTTGCTGTTGAAGAGTTATAACTGTTCAGGCACTGCCATCTATTTTTTACTGATGAGTTTTAATTATATCTTAAATCTATTTGTATGTTTTAAACTACATTTTTATTATTTAAATTTTTTTAGCCACCTTGAATAGTGTTTTTTAGAAGAAGAGGGGATACAAGTTTAACAAATTAATAAAAATAAACAAATTTACTTGGTTCTCAAGCACAACCGATGAATATACTGTATTTATTCATTACTAATCATATATTTTATATTCATAATTAATATGTGAAGTCTTACGCTCACTATAAGCTACCTTACACATTTCTTTTTTAAAAAGGAGCAGGATAAAAAAATCAACACAATCAGATATATGAAATACACAAGAAAATCACTGACAAATCTTGATTACACATACAGTGACTTTCTCTACTTCCCAAATATATGGCAAATGATGTCACCAGATATGGGGACAGTATATTGACACTGTAAAGACATCTTGAGATACTCTCTATCTTGGCCATACTGAAGGTTAAGGAAAACTAAGAAGAGACGAAAAATCAGCAGGATATCTTTACTGACTATTCAATGGGACTGACAAGAAGATGCTTTCAGTCCTAAGGTGTTGCAACCAAAGAGATAGAACTCTCACAGCATTGCAGGGCTTCCTCTTCTGCTGTACTATACCAGTGGGAGACAAACTCTGGGAACCTTCTAGCTAGCTTCTCTTTTTTATCATTCAGCTGCATTTCACCCAACTCCCCTATGTATTCTGTTCCACCTGCTGCCATGGGGAAATAGCTGTAATTGTTGGTGTTGTGTGCCTTCAAGTTGTTTCTGACTTATGGTAAATGCATCACAGGGTTTTCTTCATAAGATCTTTTTGGGGGGGTATCATTGCCTTCCTCTGAGGCTCAAGGGAGTATGACTCTCCCCAGGTCACCCAGTCAGTTGCCATGACTGAGTGATGATACAAACCCTCATCTCCAGAGTCCTAGTCCAACACTCAAACAACTACACCTCACTAGTTCTCCCTAGCCACATACACTAGCATTTGTTTGATGACAGAATTAGAATGCCAGAGCATATGGATCATGAACTAATTGTTATGATCACAGTTTGCATACTCTTCACCTCCCCTTCTGATGGCAACACACTTAGGGTTGTTAAATTCTCAGAACCGTATTAAAGTAGCTACTTAACTGCTCTTCACAAATGGGGAAAAGTATCTGTAATCCAAAATTAACCATCCCTATAGATGGTTTAACTACAACACCTTTCCCACCCATCGTTTGATGTGCTGATGATTAAGATAATGCCATATGAAAATAAGAATCTTGTCTCAATTAGGTTTTTTTTTCACTTCTATGTATACAGAAGTTCTCTTTCTGGTATTACAGAATTACTACAAAAAGGAAATAAACAATTTTTAAAAACATGCTTCTTAAGAGTAAATCCATATTTTCTATCTGAAAAGGATTATCCATGTAGCCTATTAAGTGTAGGAACATATAAGATCTTAAAAAATGTCTCTTGAGCTCTTAGCTGTCCTTTATGTCTAGGCACATGAAACATCCTCACTTACATGTCCACGTACAATCATGTAACTACACATACACACACACAATCATGCACAGAGAATATGCTCTTTGGCATATTACTGAAAGTTACATTAAAATGACGAACAGTATCTTTTAAAAATGTATTAATCTTTGGATTAAATAATGAAAATATGTCACAGATCATTGCATTGATAGGAATCGTGTTTTAAAATATGTATAATTGGAATATCTTTAAAGTCCTATACTCTTAACGTTACATCAATAGCTTATATTAAAGCTATCAAATAAATCTTTTTACACTTTAAAAATAACTATTAAACTGCATGTCTAAAATTGTGAATTTAATGTGAAATGTGACTGATTTATATAACTGAATATAAATCTGGAGCAGTAAATCTTACATTAATGTAAGGATCTGACAATCCAAGGGAAAGAAATGAAGTAATCTGCCAGTAAGAAGTCCTCAAGCTGAGGGTCAGATCCTGTTCATGGAAACCATCTGGTTGGGACCCTCTAAGCCACACCAAACACAAATGATCTTTTTAAAAAAATATCCTATTCATTAATGTATCACAGCTGCAATGAGTGTTACTTCATTTTTCCATGGCAACGTCTTTTCTGTTTCAAGGATCGTATTTCAGTTTTGGTAGCAACGTGTTCTTTTGCCAATACTGAACATACTTGTGTTTTAAAGACAAAGAATTATTAGAAATTCTTGAAATAGAATCACCTCCTATTTTGATTACGTTAAGCACCAAGCCTGTGATGCAGCACTCCCTAACAACAGACCTATGAAGCCAACATGCCTTTGCGATCACAAAATGTAAGTAAGACATATGATATTTATTTTCTGTTCTTGATAACATGTACAGCCCTCAAAGGTATGCCAATTTCCATATTAATAATAACATTAGACTTGATTTTAGGAAGAAACTAAAATACCCTTGTTATATAACTTGAACTAAATTGAGCTAAACAAAAATGAGAAGTTATTATAATATTCGCACTGTATCATTCTTAATGGCAAAAAACTAAGTCTCTATTTTAATATTTATTATCTGACACTTTTAAAAAGCACTTTTTTTACATTATCTCAGCAGTCATTCAACTAAACCAAAAAAGGAGGTATTAAACCAGTACTGTAGTCTGAATATTTTATATATAGCTTCAAGAGTGAAAGACAGAGGCTTTAATAACCCTGCTCAGTGACTGCTCTGTTATTGAAAATTTGATTAGCTCTTTCCTGCTAAAATTTAATAGTTTTAACCACTACATTATTCTAGCTTATATTTGAAGAAAATATACTTAGTAGTACTTTTTACATTGAATTTCCATCTGACTCACCGTCTGAACCTCCTAGTCTAAACCATTTGTACTCTCTCTCTCTCTCTGAACTTAAGATAACACTCTATGCACCAGACAAAGTGGGCTATCATCTATGAAAGGCTATTATATAGCTGTTTTGATCCCCTCAGGGAGAAAAGCGAGATAAAAATAAAGATAATAATAATAATTATTATTATACTAAATGAAAGCCCATCAATTTAAGATGTTTTTCCATGCAAAAGAGTAACATGGCTACGCTTGTTTCTGACTTACAGAGACCCTAATATGAACCTATCACAGGGTTCTCTTGGCAAGATTTATTCACTGGGGTTTGTCATTGCCTTCCTTTGAGGCTGAGAGAATGTGACTTGCCCAAGATCACTCAGGGGGTGTCCATGGCTGAGTAGGGATTGAACTCTGGTCTTCCAGATTCTTTGTCCAACGCTCTAACCACTATACCACATTGGCTCTCTGGAAACTGTTACAATAATTTACACATTAATTACACATTGTAAAAACTGATTGTTAGGAAAGTCACTAAGAAGTGTAACAATAGACTTAAAATGTAATAATAAAAGTACAACAATAAATGAAATATATTTTTCATTTAATGTGGAAAAGTAATATCCAAAGATAGAAAAAAGAAAAGGAAAACTAATAACAAGGACAAATACATTAAAATTTATTATACAGTCCACCATCCATATCTGCAGATTCTATATCCATGGATTCAACCAATCACAGTTGTATCCCTCTAAAACAAAACAAAAAACTCCAGAAAGGAAACTTTGATTATGCCATTTTATATGAAGGATGGTATTTTACCAGACCATTCTATATAAAGGGATGTGGAGCATCCATGAATTCTGGTATCCATCGGGGTCCTGGAGCCAAACCCTTGCAGGGTAGTGAGGGCCCACTGTAAATATATGCCATATTATCACATATACATCCCCTTTTACAACAGCTTACAGTGACAACTTCTTCGTATCTACCAGGCTCTTAACAGCAATTATATCTCTCTCCTCCCATCTCATTTAGGTACAAGCAGAAGTTCATAAAGAAAGAAACTCAGGAAGGCTATCTATTTCTTCACAGTTTCTTCTCTTCATAGCTTCTCTGCATCGTTCCAACTGAGAGTTCAACCAAAGTGACAAAAAACTAGGTAAGGAAGGAGCCAGGTAAGATGGTAGGAACACATGGCAGATGGAAGAAACACAGTCAAAGGAAAAACCAAAAAACTGTTCGCATAGATAAATGTTGTGCTTATCACTTTATCTTCTGTGGACACCCACAGAAATAATCAATCCAAGATGCCTGTCATTCCTGTTTACAGATTTTTTCCCCCTATATTATGCTAAAAGAGTCATTCTCAGAAACTTAGCAGGAATTTAAATCCTGGTAAAGGCAGGCCCTTGGGCAAGCCATGCCCCTCTCAGCCTCAGAGAAAGGCACAGGCAAAAGCTTTCTGAACAAATGTTGCCAAGAAAACCCTGTGATAGGTTTCGCTTAGTATAGCCATAAGTGGGAGATGACTTGAAGCCACTCAGCATCAACAACAAAGGCAGGAACAAGTGAGGAAACACAATTTCTCAAAGTTATGATAGTTAATTAGAATATTGGGCACTCTTAATAGCACAGTTATGAACTTTTACACAACATCATCACCAACATATTTTCAATTCAATTTATTTTGAGTAACACAAGTTTTTAATACAGTCTCTGTTGACTGCAAATACTGTGTATCAAGTGTTTTGAAGTAACCAAGATATATTATTTACATTACCTCAGGAACATTTGAAAATACCATATTTATCTGAAACATATGAGTAACAATGTGGGCTTATTTGGCATTCAGCATACTATTACTCATACTATTAACTCATTTGGTCGCATTGTGAAAACTGTTATTCTCACTGAAACTGAGCATTAACAACCAATTAAAAATAATTCTGTTTATGTTTCTTCATGACTTTAGCAATTACTAGTACCAAGAACACATGAAAAGAGAACACTTCCCTCCTGCACACTGTAACTGCCAAGAGACATTCTATAAGACTTACACTGGAGCCTTCAACATCCACAAAAAAAGACCTATTTAACAGTCAAGTATAGAAGCATTTTTTTTACTGACATCATAAGAGCTTACAGCAAGCCCAGTACACTGAGCTGTCATCCAGGACACCAGTATGAGCAAAAACCAGACAAGGCTAAGTAAACACTAGCCTTGGATCTGAAGTAAACTTCCCAGGTGTTTTTTGTTCCCAATACATTTACTTGCTCTAACTTCATATGAAATAACAATCCTTCCAGGAGTTCATATTACAAAGAAGTTCTGATTTATCTGTTGACAACTAAGGACTTTTTCAGTCTATATTTGTCATAAGATAACATCTATGTCCTAAATCACTATATATAAATAAAACTTCCAAGATAGAATCTGGAGACAAGGCCATGGTATCAGTACTGCATACAAACACATTCAACCCACTGTCATGGAAAGGCAAACTTTTCAGTATTTACAGATTCGCAGTTCTATGTTTAATAAATAATGAAACTTTGAGAATATGATTCCATTGTTAAAATGAGGTGGTGGGGTAGAACTTGAACACTACAATAAGAGCTAGCCGAGATGGAACACTGGTTAGAAAAAGTTAGAGAAGGCTGGAGAACAACAAAGTTAGAGAAAGCCTGGAGAAGAAAAACACACTCACACATTCTATAGAAGTCAATCTGAAATCACTAGTTTTGCCATACTTCACATTGAGGTTCCCAAAAATCACACATTCCAGATTCATGTTTAAATACAAAATTGGTTTTTCTTAACCATAGTTAACTTCGTGCAGCTAAGAAACAAAGGGAAATTTGTCAATAAAGGGACAGGCTGTAAGGATAATACACACATTTCTGTGGCTTGTTACTACTGCATTTGCTGATATGGAAGAGTCTTTTCCCCCAAAAAAATATTGTTTGAAAATGGGGTGTGTCTTATATGTCGGTGCTCTCATACGCCAGCAAATAGTATTCACCAGTGTATAAATGGAGTGCATCTTATAAACTGGTGCATCTTATGTGGCGGCAAATACAGTAAGTGGCTAACTGTGGTTAATAAAGAACCAGCCTTATATCTTTGGTAGGTTCATGTAGGAAGACATTGTAAGCGATAAAATTAACAGTTCAACTCTAATTAATTAATTAACTCTAATAATTAATAATTTCCCATTTCATCTATCTTGAAAATCACAAGAAACCAGTAAATTAATCCAATGCAGTTTAACAATCAGGCTCTTTCTGAAGCTGTTTGCCACAGCTCTCCAGTATGGATAAAACAGTTAAATATTTGTAATTTGAGGCTTCTTGGCCTTATGGTTCCTATTGAAAAGGAAAGAGCGAAGAGCCTGAGTGCATGAGGAAAAGGCTTGTTCATATCTTGGATGTTTAGCCAAGACATTATAGACTGTCTCAGTGTTCCACTAGCAGAAAGGGGCAAACATAACTAGTCTCTTCAGAAACTTGTGTAAAGTGTTTAACACTACATACTAGTCTTAGTCATTGGTAATGTTAAGTATTTGAGACAAGAGCTCCTGAAGTGACAAAATGTACTTGCGGCTAGAAGTATCAAATCAAATACTATCCAGACACCAAGACAATTTGAAGTAATGGTAAATTATGTACGTGACCAAGTGCATGCTCCCACTATGCAGCAGCATGCCACTTGTTTCTTTTTCCATGGGCAACACTGCCACAGACTGCCAAGTAAAGTATTCACAAAGGTTTTATCGGAGATTCTTCTTATATTCACAGACTTTCACTTAAATCTTTGGGTAAACAACACAAACCATCCCCCTAGGTCTTAGGTAACTAACAACAGATAGTAATAGTCCTTTTCTAGCAAGAATAGAGATAAGTACATTGTAACTGGCACTCAATACGTTAAGTATATTCGCAGAGCTGGGGGAAGCAATCTGCTGCAAATGTTTTCCTTTCCCTACTCCCCTCCTGCTATAGGAAAACATCGTTTCTCTAATTCCTCCCACTCATGCTTCACAGAGAGCACCCTGTCATAGTCACAACTGTGCTTTCAGGAACTCCAACCTTCACTCCCACCTTCTCCCTCCTCCACTCTCCCTCTCTATCTCCTGTCTTCATACGTCAGGTCCTTCCTTCCTTCCTTCCTTCACTTCCCAATACTTCTGCTATCTTTCTCCCCTTTTTCTCTCTCCCTCTCCTCCATTTCCTCAGTCTTTTCTCCTTTGCCCTGAATCTGCCACCTCTCTAAGTTTCGTGTGGGTGCTTCACTTCCGGAGTGGCCTCTGTGCCTTGGCCAGGGCTGGAGATATACGGCACACTCTGGTTGTACCATCTCTAGACACAATCACCTTCCCTCAATTTGCAGATAGCCCATGTTTTCACCCGGGTAAACCTCCTAACACAGCAGGCTCCCTGTTGTTTTGTCATGTCTACCACAATATGATTTATATATTTTCAAATAAAAGTGGAGGGGAAATGCAGTGGAGCAAAACTCTACAGAACATTAACTTTGACTATTAATATTTTTCTTAAATCAATGTGTAAGATACAATATATGACTAACTGCACAGTGGGCCTACAGCCTACAGCATTCTTATATGCATATAATAATGCTGTAGGCCCACTATCCGGTTAGTCATATACCTCATCAAATAAAACTTTCAATGGCCAATAAGATATGCACAAAAACAAGGATTGTACAAAGTTCACAACTATGTCCTTATTATTGTTACATGAGACCACACATGGCAACATAACATCATGTTTAACTTTCTTCCCATTTAAACTAAGGCAGCTTTGCTGTAAAATTTGGCTTCATCATTCTTTCTAGAGACAAACTTTGGCAACTTATTTTATAGGGTTTCCAATACAGCTGGGCTAAGGGTAGTATATGGCACCTTCCATCCACCCAACCCAAAGTGCATATTTACCCAAAGAAACATTTTTGGCACAAGAGGCAGAAAATCCCACAAATACCTCTCCTCATACATGGCAGGAAAAAAACAACAAATTAAATCACTAACAATTTGGTCCCCTTTTATAATACTAAAATCCATCACCTGAGGCAATCACTTCACTCTGCCTAGTAGTACTTCTGGCCTTAGATCTAAAAATAAACTAAGATCCCAGAGAGTATTAATTGTTTTAATATATTAATTTCCACACCCCACCTATTATATCTTACCTGAAGGGTAAGGCGCTTAACTGCATTCCACACTACTCCAATACATTCTTTCATTCTTTCTTCAGGACTTTTGCTGCAGCTTTCCAGTGAGCTCAACATGGCTTTCATTGGAACTGATAAAGGCCGTGATTCTTAAAAAAAGAAAAGGAAGATAAGCTAGTTTCTTGAATCCAATATGCTTCACCTGGTATAAAACAGCCACTATCAAAGTTAAATTAGTCATAATTAAACCCTCTTGAAGGAAGTGGGACTGCAGGTAATCACAACTAATTTACTCCTTGGTCTGTGTTACAGTTCAGGTTTTTTGAACAGCCTGTTATCTTCTCTGTCACATGCTCATTAAAACAATATATTCACCTAAATTGCAAAAAAATATCTAGCAAATAAATACTCTGACTAACAAATCTCCTACACAAGTAGTGTATTTCATCACAACTGTCATCATTTATGATCTCACCTGAAGCAAGGTTATTGAATTAATTTCTTCTTTTCTGTCTTTGGATAATGATAAGTTGAAGTAGGGGGGAGGACGGGAAGAGTGTATGTAGACCATCCAATGGCAATGAGTTCCAGGTGTGTGGAGTGATGAAGGGAAATGGGAAGAGCCATAAAAATTCAATGAGAACTGCAAGAGGGTGATATCCCAGAACAACTCTGTAACTAGAATCCTGTTGGCCCATTACATTAATATTAAAAATTATTGCGCAAGTAGTTGTAATTTCTCAGTGGCTGTATGGTGCCCAGGGCAGCCAACCATTTAGCACGCACAGACAGAGCCACTCTCTCTTTTTATATAGTAGATGCTGTAAAAGAGCCAATGTCGTGTGATGCTGGACTAGGACACTGGAAGACAAGGGTTCAAATCCCTACTCAGCCATGGACACCCAGGGAGTGACCTTGGGCATGTCATACTCTCTCAGTCACAGAAGACGGCAGAGCCAAACGTCCTCTGAACAAATTCTGCTAAGAAAACACCAGTCCCTTTCCATACCATACTGGGATCCCACAGCTGCCCAGTGTCATCCCAGCAGTGCCGCTGCCAGGGTGAACACTCCCCTCCGCACCCAGCCAGCTGCTGGCAGATAGGTAGCATTCGGGACACGCTCCTTTCTTCCGCAGTGAAGCTGGCCTCTTCTGACACTGGACTAAGGAAGGAAGTGGTTGATAGTGCTCCTGCCCTTCCTGCACAGCTTCAGCCGACATGATTATCACATGAAAGGGGCCTATTACTGGATTTTTTTTCCAGTAATAGCATACTGCACAATCACAATGGTGGGAGACACAACAGGATTGGGACTATGATGAAGTTGTGTGATGGCACATGTCACGGACTGGCTTCAATGCGTCCCTATGCCAAGATGGGGCCACAGTGCAGAAATGGGCCAAGACACTCCCCCTTTGGGTTGACAAAAATCAGAAATGATCTGAAGGCACACAAGAACAGATGTGGTAAATTAATCAACAGTTGTACAGTGGGTAAGCTTAAGGCCATGAGATATAGCACAGCTCTGGGAGTCAAAGTAATTCTGCTTGTGTATTTACGCTACACTACAAATGTATAGGGTTGTGGTCAGAGACTAGAAAGAGCAAGAAGTAACCCAAACCAATTTATTACTCCATATAAACCTTAGGGATTCCCTCAATTAAAAAAAACATGATTAATGAATCAATCAGACAGCCAGACAGCCAACCAAATAAGCACATATTGTTCAGCACTGAGAATTAGGTTCCTAAGCTACTTTAATCATTCTCAGAATTCGTGGGCTGGATGAATATTTGAAGGGCATTCACTGTCTTCTATTGCCAAGGTTCTTCAATTTTGCCAAAAGCTTATTCAGAAATATGTGTTTCCCTACTAATTTCTTTTTGACTAAATCCCATCACATTTCTGATCTGTCACTTCAAACCATTTTGAACAGTTCATAAATTTTGCTGAGAACTGTAACATGGACCAATTCTGTGTGTCTCCTTATGTCAAGACAAATTTGTTGTTATACATTTATAGCTAAATATAATTCCATTTCATCTAGATAATGCATTTTTAAAAAACAATTCTTTTACTTGTAGAGCTGTACGATTTCATTTACTAGTACAGGATTTATAAGAACTTTTTCTAGCCAAATCTTAGTTTATTTGTTCATTTCATTTATATGCCGCCTTATCTCTGATGTAGAACCCAAGGCAGCTCACAAAGCCAAAACAAGATCAGCTAAAAATCTACCAAAAATTAAAATACAATAAAATATCATCATATTAAAACCATTACATTAAAAAAGATAAAAACATAGCAAAGTTAAAAACAGAGCACACACACACACACCCCTTAAAAAAAGTTCCCTGTCAGCAGTTCCTCATTAAAAGTCTGTTTGAATGAAAAGGTATTCACCGACTAGCAAAAGAAGAGCTGGAAGGGATCAGCCTAGCCTCCTATGGAAGGGAATTCTATAGGTTGGAGCAGCCACCAAGAAGGCTCTTTCCCACGTCCTCACCAGATTTGCCTGTGATGGTGGTGGGACCAAGAAAAAGCTCTTCCCTGAGGGTCTTAATATTCTGGCAGTTTTGTATAGGAAGATATAGTCTTTTAAATAGGGTGGATCTAAGTCATATATGTCATGACTAGCATTTTGGATTGTGCTCAGAAATGGAATCATTCAAGCTGTTTCAACAATGCTCCCTGTGACTGGCCTCAGTTAACATTCTGGCTGCAGCATTTTGGATCTGCTAAAGTTTTCCAAGGAGCAAGCATGGTATAGTGGCTTGAGAATTGAATTACAACCAGGGTTTGATTACCTGCTCAGCCATGGAAACCCACTGGGTGATCTTAGGTGAACCACATACTCTCAGCCTCAGAAAACCCTGTGATAGGTTCACCTTATGTCACCATAAGTCAGAAACAACTTGAAGGCATACAACAACAATAAAGTTTCCTAATACTTTCCAAAGGCAGCTCCACTTAGAGTGTGTCACAGTAGTCCAAACCTCTCCCAGTGGCTTCTTATGGCAGTCAGTGTAGGTGGAAAAGGGAGAGCCCAAGAGTCTTGGAGCGCTTATATAGGAAGGCCTCATTAAATAGCCAAACAATTGGGAGAGGTTTTCAGCCTATATAAAGTGGGACCAGAATGGCAAGAAGCTGTTGCAAGCAATCATTCCTATTGGCAGAAATAACCTGGCTTACATTCAGATTCCTTGTTCGTACTCCTAGAAATCTTTCCCTTTGCTTTGCCTTGAATATGGACTTCACTACTGCACTGTCACTTGGGATTTACGATGGCCAGTAATTTGCTAACAAACTATGGCTACTGATAGGAGGCTCTAATTAGAGAACTGTAAGCCTTGGCTGGCTGCCAGCATAGGACAATAGGGGACAGAACCAGGCATTAAGAAGTCCCATAGACCAACTGCCAGGATGCCAAACAGGAATTCCCCAGCACCACCTTCTGAACACACTCCTCCAGGAAGGATCAGAACCACTGTAAAACTGTGCCCCCAAGTCTCATCCCAGAAATATTTCCATGGTTGATCACAGATCCAGCACAACCTACAGGAACACATCCCTTTCATCTCCAGTTCCTAAGCAGGTCATCCACAAGATGACCAAAGTTATCTCCATCCCACAGCCAGGCCAGGAGCAAGATTGAAATGGACCTAGACAATCCATTTCCTCCAGGCATCCTTGGAGCTGGAAGGCTTCACAAACTGAAACATATCCAATAATGCAGGACAAGTAGGTGCCAACATTACATTCACTGGCCCTGTATCAACTACAACGTCCAAGTCAGAATGAATCCAAGCAATTTTGCCTCCAAAGTATGTTCCAAATTCCTCACACCAAGTTGCTGAGTGGCTTGTGTTAGAGCTCATGAATGCTGCACTATTTTGTGCAAAATCACTTTTATTTTTCATCCAACATAGTATCTTCAAGGACAAAGATACTGATGCAGAAAAAGAAAACATTACAATAATGTCCTTAAATAAAAGGAATAAAAATTTATTGTAGTCAGTTATTGTAGCTCAGGACGAAACAGAATCTTTACACAGTGTGGGCAGAGTTTGTTTCAATGGATTACTGCCAGCATGTGTAAAGTCTACATGAAAAATTTTTCCCCTCACTGCAATTCTTAAGGGAAAGATCAGATTTAAATAAAAATACTGTCCTCTTTCATGTCTTGTTAACATGGCATCCTTGTCCAAGCAACGACTGCACAGCAGGCAAACACAAACAATAGCCCTGAATAACTGGATAGAACTGTACGATTTACATATTTAAGGCTTTTCAGTGATATATCATCTGTCAAATTATTTCTCAGCTTGTTTACATCTAACATCTTAAGAAATAAAAGTTTTGCCTTCTAATAATATTTACTTGCTGGGTTTTAAGCAAGAAGGAAATAAACAAGATGTGTCAATGGTCCAGCACTGAATCTCCTAGAATTTCTAGTTACTTTATAATTAATCTTAATGCTTGTTTCTCAGTTTTATTCATACTGATTCTTGACTGGTCTGTATTTATGATTAATGGATTGGTTGATAGAATTTATGCACCACCTGGCAGCCAAGAAGGCTCCTAAGACAACTTACAAATCATTGAATTGACAGCTCCTTCCCTAAAGCTTGCAATCTAAATAAGACACTACACACAAAGAAAAGGGGACTGCAGCAGGGGAGGGGATTAGCTTTGTCATTGTTTTTCATAGAATCATAGAATCATAGAAATGTAGAGTTGGAAGAGACCACACGGGCCATCCAGTCCAACCCCCTGCCATGCAGGAACACCCTCAAAGCACTCCCGGCAGATGGCCATCTAGCCTCTGCTTAAAAACCTCCAAGGAAGGAGACTCCACTACACTCCGAGGCAGCATATTCCACTGCCCGACAGCCCTGACTGTCGGGAAGTTCTTCCTGAGGTTCAGGTGGAATCTCCTTTCCTGCAGCTTGAATCCATTGCTCCTTGCCCTGGTCTCTGGAGCAGCAGAAAACAAGCCCTCTCCTTCCTCTACATGGCATCCTTTCAAATATTTAAACATGGCTATCATGTCCCCTCTTAACCTTCTCTTCTGCAGACTAAACATACCCAGCTCGCTAAGTCTGTCCTCATAGGGCATGGCTTCCACACCTCTCACCATTTTGGTCGCCCTCCTCTGGACTTGCTCCAGCTTGACCATGTCCTTCTTGAATTGGGGTGCCCAGAACTGGACACAGTATTCAAGATGAGGTCCAACCAAAGCAGAGTAGAGTGGTACCAGCATCTCCCTCAGTCTAGACACCATACTCCTATTGATGCAGCCGAGAATTGCATCGGCTTTTTTGGCTGCCGCCTCACACTGCTGACTCATGTTCAGCTTGTGGTCTATTAAGACTCCTAGATCCCTTTCACATGTACTGCTATCCAGCCATGTGTCCCCCATCCTATATTTCTGTATTCCATTTTTTCTACCTAAGTGTAGGACCTTACACTTCTCTCTGTTGAATTTCATTTTGTTGGCCTTGGCCCAGCTCTCCAATCTATCCAGGTCATTCTGAATTTTGATCCTGTCCTTTGGCGTATTAGCAACACCTCCCAATTTGGTGTCATCTGCAAATTTGATGAGCATGCCCTCTATTCCTTCATCCAAGTTGTTGATAAAAATATTGAACAGCAGTGGGCCCAGGACAGAACCGTGTGGCACCCCGCTAGTCACTTCTCTCCAGGATGAAAAGCAGCCATTCATGATCACTCTTCGGGTACGGTCGGTCAACCAATTACAAATCCAACTAACTATAATTATTCATTATTGGTTTTCAAAAATTATTTTACTACTATTACAGAAACTTTTCTATTCTGTTCTTCAGTAGAAAAAGATCCCAGAGTAACTGACAAAGATCAATAAGGAGACAGTCCCTGCCCTCAGATTTAGGCCTGAATTCTCTGTTATTAATCTCAAAAACAGCAGACTCACTGAATCAAATGAACTTACATATTGCTATTTTTTTCAATATAAGATTTATACAACAGATTCAATGGATTTTGAAACTAACAATAAGATTTAGATCTTATGGTCCAAAAAAAAGACCTGACAAAGAACAAAAAAAAGGGGAATGAGAGAGAGAGAGAGGGGGAGCAAGAAAAGAAGAAGTGAACTCACTGCACATACTGCATTGCCTGACCAATGTATGGCTTCAAAAACCCCACTAGATGTTGCATACTTGAAAAATGCAGAAAAAATCGGCTTACAGGCCCACAATAAAGTTAGCCTTCAAAAACACCTGAGTGCTACCTTCTAGGCAATTAGACCACCTCACAGAGAGCCAGCATGGTGTAGTGCTTTAAGCACTGGACTGTGACCCTGGTGACCAGGGTTCAATTCCCCATTTGGCCATGGAAACCTACTATGTGACCTTGGAAGTGTCACACTCCCTCAAGCCCCCAGGAAACCCTATGATAGCTTCCCCTTAGGTTCACTGTAAGTCAGAAATGACTTAAAGGTACACAACAACAACAAGAGAAGCCACACATGACACTGTATAACAAATGGAATTACCATTATTATCAACTGCTTCCTCTATTTCCTTGTACAATTCCCAAGGGTAGGATTTCCTCATGTATATTAAGGATCATTTACCTGAATGCATTAGGCCATACTACATGTTATCTCCTTCTGTTGTGCCCCTGGCAAACGCTTGTCATGGAATGATAACTGTTTATATGCAAGGTTACTGGAGATTACAATTACCTGGGATCTCTTTCAACAGAAGGAAATACTTCCCTTTTTCTGATTAACGTACCTTTTTCTAAGTTTTTCTTTAAATTGTTGCTAAGTGACTCAAACAACACCAATAACTAAGGAACGCAGTGGGTAGATAAATCTATGTTTGTTGATGGTTATAAGCAGTAGAACTATAAGAAAATCTGTTCTTATATCACTTTGTACACATATTTCACTGTTGTT
Organism: Iguana delicatissima; assembly: GCA_948472985.1. NCBI lineage: Eukaryota > Metazoa > Chordata > Lepidosauria > Squamata > Iguanidae > Iguana > Iguana delicatissima. Next base: position 125,020 of record CAOKZL010003106.1, read on the forward strand.
ACATACTGAGCAAATGTTAAAAATAGTTTATGAGACAAAACCTTGGCTGAACTAGAAACAATGTTCTACAGCATTTCAAAACGTGTTACATTTCCGGAGCTCTGCTGAATGCTCAGTAAAGAAAACAGAGGCCTGGGGAATATTTTGCAATGGGTAGGTCTTGACCCAAAGATGACATAACCTTTTGGCTGTCTCCAAAGACCAGAGGAATAAGAAAATGTCAGCTAAAAAAAAAAATACTGGGAATTCAGAAGAGGCAAAGCCATTTATTTTGAGGACAGTGGCTGTGTGTTTTAGTTTATTTATAAAACACTAGGCATTCTTTATTTTGCAAGTAAATAATCTTTCCCCACCCCCACCTCCTTTTTCAATTATAGTTGTAGTTGTCATTACTTTTCAAAGAGGGGCATAACAAAATTTCAAGCCCTCAGTGAGAACAGAAGATGTAATTTCTGTTTCTAAGATTTCTCAGGACAGAGTCCCTTATCTTTATTTCATTCATTTTAAGTTCTGACAGGTAGCAGCAGAATTTTAAATTAATCCTGTCCAAAAAGTTAATTGTTTAAAATCACTTTTCTTGTCATCAACAATCTTCAGTGCTGAGCTATGGCAGCAGGACACACGATTCAAAACTGCCCCAAAATAAACTCGTGTTGTCATGTTCTTATTTGGAAAGGAGTGGGAGACAGTCATTGGCTACCATTTAGACAACACTAAAAGGGCTGTTTCAGTAATTTTGTCTCCAAAAGGTAAGTGTAAAAATCCATGTTAGCAACAAGTATTACAAGAATCCTGTAATGGGAAAATTGTACAAGGGAAAATCCTAAGAATTCAACCAGATCAGACTCAAGTTTCATCTAGTCTAATATTCCATTTCCCACAAATATGTCCAATAAGCCAAAAACCAGAAGGACAAGCAGATGAGGCTGAAAGATAGCAACATGCCCAGTGAGCTTCACAGCTGATGGGGGAGCTGAACCCAGATTGCAGACAACATTCTGCCAGTAAATTGCATTGCCCCTTGCTTATACTAATGTGTTGTGTTTAAAAAAAATAAAGACCTATTGCATTTGCCATTGTTATCTTTTTGGACAGACATGCTTGATATGAACCTCTACTGTACTAAAAATTCTTTAAAAAGTACTAAATAATTTTATAATCAAGCTGGTTTTAGTGACAAAAAGGTGATCTTATCTTCTACAGAGGACATCTTTGCAAATTTAGCTTTGCATAGGATCAGGGAAAATGTGTTCCACTATATTTGTGCAAATGAACCTCCTGGAATGTACACAATTTTCAAGAAGCAAAAGTTGTACTAGAATAGCCTGATTTAATTAAAAATAGAACATACCTGTTACAGTTTTTGTTTTGACAGGGCTGCTGGCATATTCAGAGGCCTGATTTGACTGCTGCTTAGGCAAGGGTGTGCTTCCAACTGACACCTCATCTTCTTTTTTCCTTGTTACTGGCGTCCCAGAGAAACAGAGCCAGACTGTCAGAAGCAGAGGGGGAAAGGTACAGTGAGTAATTCAAAAGCTATGAACAGACTATTAAAAAGGATAGTTCATATCACAGAAAAGGCATTATAAGCAGTTACCTCATCATCATAAGTTTTCAGGAAAAGGCTTTGACTTCATAACTAAAGTACACAGTATGCCAAAGCAAATTAAAAATTAAAACCTGGAATGATGAAATGCTTTAATAGTCAGTTTTTTTCAAGCAACCTGCTTTCATTTGTTCTTACAATTACAGAGGATGCTTTGGACATCTTTTTGTAATTAAAAAGTAAAGATAATTGGAAGCCTTAAAAAGGCATATTACAACTTCTGAAGATAAGTCAATTTCTGCACTGCTAGATTTAACTCTACATTTGCACAGCAAGTTGGATAAGAAAATTGTTAGAAAAGTAGCTATTGTATCTATTCACTTTAGGCACGGAGAAAGGAGCAGGCAAAATAGAATCCAGCCCTGCCTTAGTCTCCTTCCCAAGCAGCTGGTTTGAACCACCACCATTTTTTTCTAACAGCACTCCATTGCCTGGAATTTGGATCAAAAATGGAAAAAGCAGGTTGCTTCCTTTTAACTATGGTTCTTTGGGTTGTCATCTGTGAACTCACACATATGAGATGCTTTGCCCTGTGCAGGCCATATTCAGAAATTTCTAGCACTAGATCTCTCAAGTTAAAGGCCCACCCCCACCCCCCACCCCATTATCACTCAGTACAGTTCCTGTTCAACCTCTTCAATTCCATGTCCACCACAGTGGCCAGCAACCAAGGGAGTCAAGCATAGCAGCAGAACAGAGGTCGGTGGGTGGGTTGTGTGAGTTCACAGATGACCATTCAAAGAACCATAGTTACAGGTAAGCAACCTGCTTTTCTTCTTCATGGTCTCTGTGACTTACAAATATGGGAGACTGGTAACTTATACATACCTGGATGGAGGGTGACTGTGGTTGCAAAAACTAAAGCACAGTAATGCCCCCCACTCCCATTTATGTTAGTTTCAATTCATATTGTAAGTCCATGAATGCAATCCCACTGCAAACTGAGACCTGCCTGTATATCAGAATTTCAAAGGAACCAAGACCATGGTTTTAAAAGTGGCAAAACTATTATGTTCTTCTGTGAACGAACCCTAACCTTATACATTTTAGAAACAAAAAATCAAATGAGAAGACATCAGAGAACAGCACTATAAGAATGCTCACAGTGTAACATCATACAAGGTAACTTGTCCCCAGAGTGGTCTTAGGCAAGCCATTGTCCTATAGCCTTAGCTCTCTCTGTACAGCATGGGCATGATAATAATGAAGAGGATATTGCTTTGTGACAGTTTTTGTGTGGGTGTCCAAAAGATCTACACATCAAAGACATCAAACTGTTATGGAAATCTCAAATCTGCAGAAACGTACGTAGGAAAGACTATGCATTTTTTTAAAGGGGTGGAGAAAGTGGGTTTACTGATCACATGCACCACCCTCTGGGAAAGTCCCATTTAAAAATGAATTTTGAAAATACTTCCACATCCCTGGAGCAGGGGGGGGGTGTCCTTGTATACTTGTGCCAATTTGTTGACGCTTT